>LR749663.1:1494582-1529741 GCA_902729485.2 Mus minutoides | reverse complement strand
CTCCATGCCTGGTTCATGCAAGGCTGGGGATGAACTCCAGCTTTGTGCTAGGCAACCGCTCAATCAGTAGAGCTACAGCCCCAGTTTCATCTAATTTGGTACCTAGTGATTGGGAAATGTGCTATGTCAACTCTGTTGCTAGGCAAACTTGCTCATGGTTAAAAACATGAGCTGATTGGCAAATTAAATCTAGACAAGGAGGAACTGTAAATGAACTGGGAATATCTAATGGGGAAGCAAAGTTTTGGACTTTCCTGATCATAAAGCCTGGCTCCTATGAGAAAGAGTCTGGGAGCTGTCTCTTGCACTTTGGGATGGAGCTTTTCTGAAGATAGATCTTTTGGCAGATATGTCTATACTGTCCTGAGGTGACTGCTGTCTCCTTGCACATCACACATCCTCTGGGAAGACCAAAGGAAAATTAGCAAAGGCTAGCTATGGAAATTTGTGTTATAGAATAAGATTGGAATACATACATACACACACACACACACACACACAATATATATATATATATATATATATATATATATATATATATATATATATACACACACACACACACATATATATATATATATATATATATATATATATATATATATATATATATATATATATATATATATATCTTGATGTATCTATCTCATCTGAGAAGAATGGACCTGAAGAGTTCTTACAAATCTGTCCAGTAGCAGCAAAGCTTAGTACAGTGAAGAATATCCACTAACAATTAACATGTTGAAGGCATTGCTGGGATAAACCCTACTGGATCGCCATCTTTTTGTTTGGTAATATCTTATCTAGAGTTTTTGCACCTATGTTACTAAATGAAATCAGACTGGATATGTCCCTGGTGCCTACTGTCTGTTAAACTTCTAGAATTAAGGTTATTAACCTCAGAGAAAGCGCCCCATGCTCTCTCCTTGCATACATCCCGGGACAGTTTGTGTTAGGTGGGCAGTCCTTGCTCTGTAGGTGCCTGACAAACTTTCCAAGTAAAACTAACTGAGTTTGGAGTTTCCTTGAAGGAAGATTTTACTGTACTTACAGAATGCCTTCAGTGGTTGTAGGACTATAAGGGTTTTTTTTTGGGGGGGGGGTTGTTTGTTTGTTTTTTCCTGCTTAAGTCTGCTGCTAGGTGCCCTCACCCCAGGGATTTCATTTTATATACATTTTCAACCTGTAGGCATAAGGAGATCATAATGTCATCTTATTATTCTGTTGGGGGAGGGAGGGAGAGAGGGAGGCAGAAATGGAAAGGATGAGAGAGGGTGAGAGGGAGGATTGGAGGGACGGAGGGAGGGAGAGCATGAATGGAGGAAGTGAGTGTGTAGGTTTTGCTATGTGGCCTCCATTTCTTGGCCAGCTGAAGTGGTGTTTCTTGCCTCAGCCTTCACAGCAGCTGACATCCCAGGTGAGCACCATGGTGCCCAGGACCTTATTACTACTTAATCATCTACAATACCTGAGAGCAGTCCCTCTTTTATTCATAAAATTGGTATTATGTGGATATCTTTAAAAATAGCTTATCTGTATTTTACATGTATTTTAACTACATCTGTACATCATATGCATGCAATGCCCAAAGAGACCAGAAGAGGGTGTCAGATCCCTTGGAACTGGAGTTACAGATGATTGTGAGTCACCATGAATGGGAATTGAACTGGGATTCATCTGGAAGAGCAGTCAGTGCTCCCCCTACTTTTTTTTTTTTCTACTTCTTAATGTTTAATCTTGGCAGAGTTTTCTGAATTATATTAGTCACTTTAAAGAAGCAACTTTTAGCTTTGTTAACTTCATCTGTTATTTGTAACTTCTTCTTGACTCAATTTCTGTCCTATACGTATTTCTGCATGTGTGTGTTGTGTATGCATTTACATGTGTGTGCACACATATGTGTATATGTGTGTAGAGGCTGGTAATCAATGATGAGCATCTTCCTCATTTATTCTTCACTGTATTTTTTTTTTGAGAGTCTTTAACTGAAACTGGAGCTCACTGATTCAGTGGACTTCCAGCCAGCTCTATGGCCTGCATGACTCAGTTTCCCCAGGCTCCCTAGTTAGAAGTACTGCATTTCCAGTACTCAGATTATAGTGCTGCTGCACCTGGTTTTTTGTGGGTGCTGGGGAGCCAAACTCAGGTCCTAAAGCTTGGGGGGCCAGCTAATTTAATGGCTGTCCTCCCTGCAACCCATCTCCCAACCTTTCAGGGTTGTTTGCATTGTTTGCAACTGGTAGAGATCTGCCTGTTTTCATCTCCTGCAAGCTGGGATCAAAGCTCTCTCTTCTTTTAAAAGTTTATTTTTTTTCTTAGTTTGTATCATTTATGAAATTATAAAATTTAAAGTGTCTAGTTTTAATACTTTCATGTTATGATTTTTAAAGTTAATAATTTAACAGCATATTTCCTAATTTCTAGAAAGATATTTTGTTTTTGTTTACCATTTTGGCACTGATATTTAATTATTCACTATTGCTGGAGAAAGATATCCATATGATGTAGTTCTTCAAAAATTGATTCATGGTACATTAAGTGGGAAAGTTTTAAAAATTATTCGCTATATAGGGTTGGTCAGTGGATACAGATGCCTACTACAACCCCCCTCTGTTTATAACCAAAGAACTGAAATTCTGTCTAAATAAAGTGATTTTATAACCAAAGTTAGAGCATTTGTAGGACTGGAAGAGTAGTCTTACTACCTGGTTTGACTATCTGTTTTAAACAACTGAGTTGAAAGACGAGCCAGTGTCATGAATTATTAACCACAGTCCCCTTAGCTGTTGTCTTGTGCCAGAGCTGTCAATGGAACGGATAGCTTGGATTACTGTTCTCGGTTTTTCCTGCAGTGTGACTCCAGACCCCACTGGTAACACAGGAGACACTGTGACCATGAAGCCACACAAACAAGCTGTCCACAATAATTCATCAGTAAGACGTTTCTGCTGAGAGACAAAAGACTGTGTTCATCCCCACGTCCCTAAGGTGCATTCTTGACAGGATTCCATTAGCAGGTCTGTCTACAGGGTGTCATTGCCCAGAGAAGCCACCACCCAGCTGGTGCAGGATACTCTAACCCATCCTCTCCTTCAGCTGGTGAGGTCCCAGTACCGATGGGCATCTCAGGAGGAGTTTGAACCCTTTCTGTCCCTTCCAACTGACTCCTGATAATTGCTCCGACACCTGACCAGCTGGCAGGACAGCCGTTCAACTTACCTTAATATCTTTCTGCCACGTAAGTGTTTGTCAGCTCAAGAACTGAGAATTGCCATTTTCAACCAAAATAAAAGTTCCCCTTAGTTCTACAACTTCATGCCTATCATAGGAGACTGTGTGACTTGTGCCTTTGTCCATCTAGGGTTCCTCGGACCCTTCGATGGAGACAAGGCACCTTTCACAGCCCCTGCCTGGCCAACAATCTCCTAGGAGGCAGACACTGCAGGTGTAGCTGCCGCTCGAGCAGTTCATCTCCACTTATACAGTCTGACTCAGTAAAGTGGGTACAGACAGCGAGGAGCACCTGGAGCTCACGGCTGAACTTTCAGATGACCTTATTGCTTAGTCTAGGGAATGCAAGCCTAAGGACCAGTCCTTAGTGCTAAATGCTTCAAGTGAGAAGGTACCTTCCTCCTGGGGCTGCGGGAACCTTCTCTAGCGGCATTGTGAACACTGGGGTTGAAATTAGGACTCTTAGAAGATTGGACTGCCTCTGCTGAGAAGTGTACTCTGGGGAACTCCCTATATATACCCGAGCTTGCAGTTCAGAGACAAAATGAAGGGGTCTGGACTGGATGCCAGAGGGACACCTTTCTGTTCTTGCAGACAGAGATTACAGCCCGCTGACATCACTGCATCAGTTTTAACCCGGGAACTCTTAGTGCCAACTTGAAGCCAACACAGTGACAACTTTATGTACAAATACCACCTCGAGCACCGTTTCACGGGACTGTATTTTCTGGGAGAACAAGGTCATCTGGCTGCCTTATAATCATTTAAAATATTTTATTAAGCATTGACTTTAAAAAAAAAATGGAAGAGAAAAAAAGGATGTGACACCTCAGAGCAAATGCTTGAAGGTAACCAAATATCATTATAAATATTGCACTTTATAAAATCCTGTTTATATCTTCATACAACTCGACTCTAGAATATCCTTCTACAGAGATGTATGTACAAGCTTCCAGATGCCGGAGCTCGCTGCTGTTCCCCATCAGGTACCGGGTGGGTGGGTTCTCAGATGTCTGACCGCACAGCGCAGGCGCAGGCCTTCCACCCGCGAACTGGGGGTGTGGCTCACACATCTATTACGTGAGGAGTAACTCAGCTCCATCTCTCAGAAGGCTCAGCATTAAATAGCGTGAATTTGTTTTTTTTTTTGTATGTGGGGAGGACAGATCGTTCAGCGATGATGAGCAAGTTCAGGTTATGTGACAGCTCAGGCTAACACTGCTTGTTCTTCAGCGCGTTCATGGGCTTCTGATTCTTATTCTTGAACATCTTGACAAAGCTGTTTGGCATGATTTTGCCACGCCCATCTTCACCCACTTGTCCCATAATAATGTAATTGAGACCTAAAGAAAAAGAAAGTAAAGATAACTGTTTTTTTTTTCTTCGTTGTTCATGGTTAATGGCTTCCTTCTCTATCAGAAGTGGACCGTGTTTTAGCCCTGACTTCACTTCCCCTCAGCAGCCCCTCACTGGAAAGGTCCATGCCTTCTCTCCCATCTCTTTCCCTTTCCCTCTCTGCTTCTGAGCTTTCCCAGAAGAAAGGCTACAGCTCCGTCCTTACCTCGTCTGAGAAGGGGGCACTGCCTGCAGACCACAGTAAGCTTGACACTCATGTTCTTGCCAGCCTGCTGAATGGCCAGGTTGCCCTCCCTGTAGATGCTGATGATCGAGACTGTGGCGTGCAAACTCCCACCTCGAGTGACGGTCGTGATAACAGTGCCGGCTAACACTGTAGAGAAAAGCCCACAGTGAAGGCAAATCCAGGCAGCGCTGAAAAATGATCTCAATTCTTTTAAGTTTCAGAAACGAAAATCCACGTGTTAAAGGGGCCTCAAAATTTAAATCACTAAAATGAAGATTAAAAAAACAAAACAAACAAACAAGCTATGTTTGGGTGTAACTTCCCAGAAGAGAAATCTGGCTGCTTTCCCAACTGCAGTCTGCGGCTGAGATGGAGACCCTTTTAAAACATTCTCTCTAACCCGTGGATACCTTGCCACTTAAGGGATAGAGTTATGAGTCTTGCTCTTAAGCACTTAGCAACCCTGTTTAATCTCACTTAGAAAATTAAAGTAGAGAACTGAGCTAGAACTTAAAACACAGCGTGAGCTGTGTGCTTGCACCTGACGCTCCTAATACGACCTAAACCTTACCCCAGGGAGTGTTTCCTTCCAAGGCTCAGAACTCGCCGTCCCTTGGTGATATTTGGTCACTGTGCCATCTAAGTGAGCCACAGACGATAAGCTAAAGCTGGTTTTAGACACGGGTAACCTAACCCCTCAGGACAGTGTGAGCCCCCAGTGTCTATGTAATACACCAAGCTCCTAAAATCAGAATTCCCAGAACACCTTTATTTGATGCCTGGTAATATGGGTCCACTGAAAAATGTCGGTCTGTAGCGGAGGGAAATCAGGGAGCAGGCAGTTCCTTCCACAGAAGATTAGCCCAGGTGTGGTTGCTAATACACCCGGCAATACTTGCTTCTGTTTTTTTATGCAGTTATTTGAACTCAGCATGAAAACTGCACAAATCCATCTTTTCCCTACAAGACAGACCTGGGGTTGCAGGCATGAAGGCACCGAAAGCAAGCCGGAACTTGGGGGTGGGGGTGGGAGTGGAGGTGAGGTGGGGCTTATTTTTGATAACCTGTTGGACTACAGCAACTTTCTTTTCCTGATAAGATTAAATTTGGCATCTTTTGTTCTCAAGTGGTTTTCACGGTGGTGCAAGTCTTTAATTGGAAAACCCCCTTAGAAACCCCTTAGCTCCTTCTTCCTCAGGTTCCAGTTTACAAGAGCTTCTGTTGGGCGTCAGATTTTTCACGTTTTTTACCTTAGGACTTTGGAAAGACAGGCCGGAGAAGATATTTATTCCTTTTGAGAGAAGCCAGTTTTTGAATGTGAGCCTAACTATTGAATGTACTTAAGCTAGATCCCAGATGCGAGCATGTAATTAATTCTCTGGTGTGTGAAAAAAAAAGACTATACAGGCTTTTTCACAAAGTCCACCAGAATACACCGAATAGCAGTGTCATGGATCAAGAGTCAGCTTTTAAACTGATACTAGGGGCAGGCAGGGTCGGGGTCGGGGGTGGGAGGGACGGGGACGGGGACATCACGGGGGTGGGAACTGCTTGTAAAGCTTATTTTTCTCATTGTGAAGCCAAACAGTTCAAAGAGCCCAGGTGGACACGCTCTAGTAGACAGGACTATGCTTCCATGGGTAAATGAACTGTGTTGCTGAACGGCCATCTTTCAAGTCATGGGAGTGCCTGTGAGGTTAAGCACACACTCTCGTGTTTCTCATTAGAGAGAAAAGGCTGGTTTCTGTTTCTTACCGAAGTTGCTTGAACAGTAATTGCTCTCCAGAGTGCCCGTCCGTCTACACTTCTGCTGACACAGGGCCACAGTGGGTTTTAGACCTAATTCGAAGAAGAAATTCAAAGAACAGAGTCATGAGATTCAGGAAAACGAATTTAAATATAATTGATGTTGACATCAGAATCTAGCCAGTTGAGTTTAGCTTTTATTTCCCTGAGCCACCAAGCTTAGCACTGCAGTGAAATAATTATGAACCCCGCAAGAGACATTCTTCATGCCACCAACTACTTTTCTTCCTCACGGAACTCAGTCCTCTCTACTGAATGTTAAACCTGAAATCAAAGATAATCCAAATTTAGTCTCGTTCGCTTCTTTTAGAGCAGTGGGTCTCAACCTTCCCAATGCCGTGACCCTTTGATACAACTCCTCATGTTGGGGTGAACGCCAACCATAAAATTATTCTTGTTGCTACTTCATGACTGTAATTTTGCTACTGTTGGGAATTATAATGTACATATCTGATATTTCTGATGGTCCTAGGTAGCCCGCGGAAAAGATTGAGAACCACTGCTTTGTATGTGTGTATGTATGTATGTGTATGTATGTATGTGTATGTACATGTGTGTATATATGTGTATGTATGTATGTATGTGTATGCATGTATGTATGTATGTGTATGTATGTATGTATACTTCACATTATAACAGAATTGACCTGAGTGCCCAGCTTAAGGGGAAAAAAAACACAAAAAAGCTGCCCAACAAATCTGAAGTGACAGAGGTCAGGCCAATTCTTCACAAGAGGAATTCTATTGGTGTTCTCATGAGGGTAAGAAGAGCTTTCTTGGTGTGCTTAAAATATACAGCTCTCTAGTTGTCAATAGCACAGGGTTTAGGAATGCTGCCCACGTGTAAAGTGTTAGGTTTGATTCGAGGAGTCACTGAGCTGTTTATTTTGAACCCGGCATTGGCTCTAAGGATCTCAAGAAGTAAACAGTTATCAGTTCCATCCACCAAGAGACACAAGTTAAAAGTATAGTTAGACCCACAGTTATTCTCAATTGGTGGTAACTTTGTTCTGTAGGTAGCATGTGATGAGCATAGGAAATGTTCGAGCTGTGCCGACTAGGGAGGCACCGATAGCATCTAATTCACAGCTCTAGCTATGCTATGCACCTGCGCTGGTTGGCTTTTGTCAACCGGACACAAACTGAACCATATCTTGGAAGAGGCGATCTTCATTGAGAAAATGTCTCCATAAGACTGACATGCAGGCAAGTCTGTAGAACATCTTCTTGGTGGATAACCACACACTGTGGATAGTGTAATCTCTGGGCTCACGGTCCTGGGCTGTCTAAGAAAGCAGGCTGAGCAAGCTTTGACAAGCCTGTAAGCAGCACCCCTCCATGGCCTCTGTATGCTCCTGCCCTGACTTCCCTGAAAGATGGACTACATAAGAAGAAATAAAGTCTTTCCTCCCCAAGTAGCATTTTGGTGACGGTATTTTATCACAGCAACACAAACCCTGGCTAAGAGTCCCTTGCAGCTTATGTGGGGTCCTGTAACTGAATGTGAGGTGCCACCAAAGGCTTGGCGGTGCTGAAAGGTTTCCTGAATGCACAATGGCTAGAAAATTAACTCAGTTTCAAACACATAAGGTATCTGTATCTGAGGTGTGTGTGGCAGTGTTTGCCTGTGCTGCACTGTGCTGCCTTGGTTCTGAACACAGAATGTCATACAGCCCTCCCACCAGCCAACACTGCCTGAAACACCTCTGCTCAGATTTCAGACGACTGCATGGGGCAGCTGTTTAGTTTTTTACTAGAGCTGTAAGGCCTCCTGCCCTACAACACAGAAATTAGTTTTCTCTAAAGGGGTCTCACTGGGGAAGCAAACCTCTCCTAAGGGTGGGTCACAAGCCAGCCGTAGATGGCCGACACAAAAGGAACTCAATGGCAGCTTGCAGGTTCTTTGTCTCCTAATGTCATTATTGCGGTTGTTTTTAAACCTTGTAGATCCTTTGCGTATTTACTATGGCTTTGTTTTAATGGATTGGTTTTTATGAGATTCCCAAGTGTGTGAATGTGTGTATCTCTGTGTCTATATGAGTTCCTTGTGCTTTTTCTTCGGCTCTTTTTCTTAAACAATTTTTTTTTAAGAATTCAGAAGCATTGTAGAAGGATGAAGCTGTCTATTTGTACGTGGTAGTCCTTTGTCAACTGTCAAGCTGTGTCACAAGCTAGAGACAGCCAGGAAAAGAGACTCTTAATTGAGAAAATGCTCATCGAACTGACTGGAGGCATCTGTGGACGCATATTGTTTTAAGTGTATGAATGTTTTGCCTACATATATGTCTTTGTAGCACATTTATGCCTGGTACCCAGAGAGGCTGGAAGAGGGGAATGGGTCCCCTAGAACTGGAGTTCCAAACAGTTGTAAGCCGCCATGTTTATGCTGAGAATCTAACCTAGGTCCTCTGGAAGAGCAGCCAGTATGCTAACCATCTCTGAGCCCCTCAGCCATCTCTCCATTTTTCTTGATTATTAACTGATGTAGGTGGTCCCAGGGCACTCTGGGTAGTGCTGAGTAGATGGTCCCGGGTTGCACAAAAAACCCAAGCTGAACTGGAAATCAAGCCAGCTAGCAGTGCTCTTCCATGGTCTCTGCCTCAGCTGCTGCCCCCAGCTTCCTATCTGGAACTCTTGCCCTGACTTCCCTTACACCTTTCTACTGCAAGTTGGTTTTAGTCAATGTTTTGTCATAGCAATAGACAGTGAAGTAGTTTCCAGACAGAGTGTGGGAAACCAGCTTTTCAGCCTTGGAATGTTTATCTGAGTGGGAGGGTGCCCTGCAGTGATGCTTCCTGCCTTCCAGTTTATCTCTGCCCTCTGGTGTTTAAGCCAGAGGCCACACCATTCCACCTAGCTCATCTTGTGGTCACTGTCTCAGCTTCTGCACTCACAAACAGCCCTTAACTCAGTCTTTCTCCTAAGCATTCTTGCACCGACTCCAAGGGTCCACCATCTTCATGGATGACCCAGTTTCATACTCAGTAGGGACAATCCTCTGTTGCATCTGCCACTCAACCCCAGGCTCAGATGTCCTCATGCGGGACCATATGTAGCCCATCTCTTAAATGACAAATTTAGATATCCCAATATCCAGGCGTCTTAGGGTGTCCACTGCTGTGAAGAGACACCATGACCAAGGCAACTCTTATAAAAGAAAATATTTCATTGGAGTTGGTTTACACTTTCAGGGATTTAGTCCATTATCATCATGGTGGAAAGCATGGCAGTGTCCATGCAGACATAGTGCTGGAGAAGGAAATGAGAGTTCTACGTCTTGGTTCACAGGCATCAGAAGGGGACTGTGTTCCACACTGGGTGGGGCTTGAGCATAGGAGACTCAAAGCTTGTTCCCACAATGACACATTTCCTTCAACAAGGCTATACCTCCAAATAGTGCCACTCCCTGTGGGCTAAGCATTCAAACCCATGAATCTATGGGGTCCACTCCTATTCAAACCACCACACCAGAATAGCCTCCCTTCTTTCAGGATCATTTATTTAATCCAATGGCTATCTCACTCTATCACTGGAGGGTCCTATGGGTTCCGGGAATCAAGGCAGGTCCCACTGGAAGAACAAGTGTCTAAACTGCTGAGCTATCTCTCCAGCCCTGGAAGCCCCATTACATGTCCATGACCCTTAACTCTTCATAAACCTCCCTCTCTGGCCTAGAAGTCCAGCAGTCTGCCTGCATGGCTTTTCTTATAGACACCTCAAACCTTCACACGTGGCTCCTACTCCCCAGTCTGCTTCAGAGAGCAGTCACTTATTCCCCCAAGTTGTGAAAGCCAGGGAGCTGGGAGATACTGTCCAGTTAACCACCAGGGTCTGTCACTGTCCTTCAATCATCTCTGGACTACGTATTTATGTCACGGCATAGTTCAGCCAAACAACCACAGAACATGCTCATTGCCTTGATCCTTATAATCCATTCATTTCATGGGGTCCAGGTCGCAGCCAACAAATCTCATTTTGGGTCTTTACTTAAAACCCTCGACAGCTTCTCCCTGTGAAGCCTAGTTCTAAAAAGTCAAAGCATTCAAGGCACACGGAAAGAGGCGAAGCTTGAAGACGGAGCTGATGGAGATACTTGTTGAAGGTTTTATGTGCTGGGTACAATTTGGTCTTCTGGGCGTTCAGGTACGGTAATCAGCAGTCACGTTAGTTCCTGCATGACTAGTTATATTTCAAGCACTCCCCAGGGCTGCTGTGTTGGCTCACACACCTAGAGATGATGAACTTAATGGAAGAATGATGCGGCCTATGCTGGCGTGGGAGATGCAAGTGGTGAGGCAGGATAAAGGGAGGCAAAGATGACTATGAGGATGTCTATTGATGTCGGGGATGTGCTTGGGCAAACAAGTAGAAAGCAGACTTGAAGCACCAGTGTGTCACAGAGGAGAGCTGAGCGTGACATGGTTCCTTTTGGGTGTCATGAAACACTTGGGAGTTAGTTGCGATCCACATTTGCAGTTTTACAGAAAGTCCAATTGGAGCTAAAGCCTGAAAGCCACTAGCACCATGGATCTGTCCAATAGTTTACTGTAAGAACATCTGGTCCACTGTGCTGGGCTGGGGACACTGGACAGTAGGACACGAGGCAGTATGCAGCCAGGCCACAAGGGGGTGTGGATGTGAACTAGAACTTGCAGGGCATGTCTGTGTTCAGGGCAAGCCTGCTGGAGGGGGTGGGGGGGAGATGAGAAAACAGCAGGCAACCAAGCTTATGCCATCAGCTGCCACTTTATCCTCTCCCCCCACTTGAGGTTTCTAATCTGAGTCCTGAATCGCCAGAGGGTGGAGCAGGTGGGACATGGAGATCAATACAGTGCCTTCAACAACTCTTAGATCATGGCCCACGACCATCTCCAGCTTCTGTAATTAGTGAATGTTTTTTCTTGATTTACTCCATTTAAATATATATGTACACACACGTAGTATATGACATTTTCTGAGATACAAAAACAAAACAAAATCTTAAACCTGGCAGTTGTTAAAAACTGGCAGGTATCAGCCGGGCGTGGTGGCGCACGCCTTTAATCCCAGCACTTGGGAGGCAGAGGCAGGCGGATTTCTGAGTTCGAGGCCAGCCTGGTCTACAAAGTGAGTTCCAGGACAGCCAGGGCTAGACAGAGAAACCCTGTCTCAAAAAAAATCAAAACAACAAAAACAAAACAAAAAAAAAAAAGAAGAGGAAGAGGAAGAGGAAGAGGAAGAGGAAGAAGAGGAAGAAGAAGAAGAAGAAGATAGAAGGGAACTGGGGAAAGCCGACCAGGACACCAGTCTTCAAATCAGTTAAACAGGAGGAACACTCTAGAATCCAACAGCAGTGTGTCGTGACTACATGCTTACCGTATTATATATAGTTAAAATAGTACGTTTATTTTATTTTTTATTATGGAGAGGTGTGTGTGCAGAGGTCAGAGCACAGCTCTGTGGAATCAGCCCTCTCCTCCCACCTCTCTGTGGACCACAGGGATCAAGCTCAGGTGGCTGCCATCCCTGCATAGCAAGCCCCTTTTCCTGCTGAGCCTCCGCAGCCCTGGATTCTATATTCTAAGAACTAGAAGAGGTGAGGCTCAAAGCTTCCCAGTGCAAACAAATGCCAAAATGTAAAGAGATAGAAACACTAACTACTCTGGTTTCACTACTGCACATTGTACACATGAATCAAACACTGTGTACCAGCCGGGCGTGGTGGCGCACACACTCCTTTAATCCCAGCACTCGGGAGCCAGAGGCAGGCGAATTTCTGAGTTCGAGGCCAGCCTGGTCTACAGAGTGAGTTCCAGGACAGCCAAGACTACACAGAGAAACCCTGTCTCAAAAAAACAAACACTGTGTACCAATTGTACAAACATGTGCGAATTATTACATTAAATTAAAAACAATAAAACACAAAACAAGGGAAGACTTTTGCTATGTACTAGTGAAGGAACATCAGGTTTACAAAGATAGTGTTTATATTATAGTCAGCTTCCTGGTGATTCTTAGGCGGCCATTGTTTTCTTCTGTGGCTGATATAGACCCACTGGCTGGCGAGCATCCTTACCTGCCTTTCATTTATCCACGAAATCTCACTACCGCCTCACACAGGTTCTCACCTGCTTACTTCTGTTTTCAGGTGTCTTCTTATTTTATCTACCTCAAAGGAATTCTAGAATTCCAAGGTATTTGTGCCAACTTCCAAACACAAGAACTTACCTGTAGTTACGGGGAGTGTGGTGGTGACGGGCGTGGCGGTGGTTGTGGGAAATTTTTTCGGCCTGAATTTGTAGTGACCAATAAAACCATCTGCTGTTAAACTTAAGTCTGATAAAAACTGAATGAGAAGTTCATTTCTCTCAGACACGATCGGCCTAGGAGAGAAACACAGTCAAAGTTTAAGAGGCACCTCTCTAAAGACGTCCAATCTTCTAGATTAACAACTTGTTGAAAAACAAAAATTCAAAAACACTTGGGAAGAAACACACCACCGTCACAAGGACCGTATTATCATCCTCTTTTTATGAACCAGCTGACACCAGCTGCTGGCGATGGGGAATCTGAGGGACAGATCTGATGACATAGGGGGCTCAGGAGACCACATTTCCTTTTTAGTGGGAAGGCTAATGTCTGTCTGTAATGGCAGCATTTCTACTTATAATCCCCATCAGGGAAGTAATGATAAAGAGAGAACAGGTGACTACTGATCAGCAGTCATAACACCATTAAGAGCTCCAACATTAAGAACTTGACAGTTAGTTGGAACTACATTCAGGGTTAGAATCACGCTGACTAAACCTCAAAAAGCCCTCTGACTCTTAGGGGATGAATAGAAGGTGCCGATTTCAGGTGCTATTATATCTTAAACAATGGGGAGAATGCTGTTTGGCTAATTTTATTCAACAACTAATTCATATGTAGAAAAAGATTAAGCGAGTTATTCGATTAGATTAGTGATCTGAGGAAACTCCCTTTCTGGTGTAACCCTCTAGCCAGAGCACTTGGGCCTCTCGACAGCCCATAAAGAGCGGCTCGCTTCTGTGCACCTGCAGTGAGCAGGCAGAGCCAGACTTGAACAGACCAGCTGGGAGAACTGTGGAAGCAAGTGGAGGAGCAACAGAGGCAGGGGGCTTGTGACCTGTATCCATACTTCCCACCCCATGTAAATGATACGCCAGAGCTTCAAGCTTCTAACAGACATGTTCTCACTTGCTTGTGGAGAATTTAAAAATTCCCTATACGCAATTCTCACCTACAATTACACAGAATGCACTAATCTTGTTTAAAGGATAACATTGCAACAAGCACTTCCCATAGGCAGAAGTGGAAATCCATTTATGCGTTCTACACAGGCACTGTGTCTATGCCCTGACTTTTCTATGAACTAACTGGGTGACATTATATCAGAAATTTGATTTTTTTTTTCAAGGAAGAGTACCTTAGTAACAAAAGTAGATTTTTATTGTGGTGCTTTGTGGAAATACAACAGAATCCCAATGTACTGAGGGCCAAGTGCTACATCTGCAAGTGGATGTTATGGATAAGGAGGAACGGGGACGAAATCTGACCCAGAAATCGATGGAGAAGCTAGCTGGCTTGGGAGGCAGTGAGCCAACAGCAGTACGCCTCTGGCTTTAAGTCTGCTCTTCGCTTGCTACTGCTAGCCAGCCACCTTGACTGCTCATTTTATCTGCTAACTTTATTCATCTACAACCGTCCTCCTCATCTCCGGCAGCCTCCTCTGTAACATGATGCAGTGAAATTTCTTTGTATTACTGTGTGTCTGCCAGCGAGCTTCCAAGGATCCGCAGGTCTCTGTCCCTCATCTCTCTCCTGCTGGACAGCAAGCATGAGTCATTGTGACCCACCTTTCTCTTTAAATGGGTTCCTGGGATCCAAACTCAAGTCCTCACACTTGCAGGACGGACGGACGGACGAACACTTTAACAACTAAACCCCCTCTGCAGCTGCGAGAATAATTTACTCAAGGAAGGATAGTTTCATGGCAAAGACAGATTTTCTTCTCTGCCTCCTTGGCTTTCCCAGGACCACACAGTAAATGCTTCTCTGTTTATCCTGTCTAGATGTGGGATCTAGAGCCGCTGGGCGCGTCACCCCAGGCCTCAGTGCACTTGAGTAGCTCCTAACTCCACAGGATGCAGAGTGCAACATGCTCTTCAGCCTAGTTTCTCTCCAGGTTCCAGCACAAGGTCTAGGCTTCAGAGGTAGCATACAATGTCCAGGTACCTTCACGGATGTGTAGCTTAGGAATGCGCCCCCCCCCATTCTCTACCCTCCCTCCCTTCACCAGCCATTCTCTCCAAAAGTTTCCCCCATCAAGGGCTGGTATTTTCTAAGGTCTTTGCTGCTTTGTTGACATTATCGTGTGAATTAGAACACACTTAGCCTTGTTCAAGAACACTGGGATGCTGACCTTCTCCATCACAAACACTGCTGCTGAGAGTATACCTGTGTGTGCTGCGGTGCTCCTGGGCAAAGAGTCTTCGACTGGCACGTGAAGGCAGAATGAATCTACGTGCTAGGCCATCGGCTGTGAGGCCCTGTTCAACTTTATTGCATAGTCCCGATCTGATCTACATGGGTCTACCAAATCACACTGTTTTTAAAAGGTTACTTACTGTATAGACTTCCTCTTACGAACATTCCTTCTCATAAGGATTTTGTGTGTTTTTTTTTTTAAAAACCCATTTTTTTTTTATTGAGTTGTCTTTTTCTGAGTTTCTTTTAGTGTATTGTGGGATTTAGGACCTTGTCAAATAAAGGTCACAAAAACATGTCTCTGGTGTGTCTTCCCTTGACTCTGTCCTTAAGGTATACAAAAATTCTCTTTTCAAGTTTCTCTTTATGTTCTCATTCTATCTGTTGTTGGTCCTTATGTGATTATGGACATACAAGTTTATTATGCGTATGAATAAGTGGACTCTGCCCCCCCTCCCCGCTTTCAATGGGGTCTTCCTTTCCCCACTGTCCCAATGGTCTCAGTGGAGTGCAGTATCCACAGACATGTGTGGATAAATCTGGTATTTCTTTGTGGCTCCATTTCCCTTTCTTTCTGTTAAAATCTCAGTCTTAATTCTCAGCTCCCTGAAATAGTTTCATACGAAGGGCAGGTGAGTGAGTCCCCTTTCTCGGTCCTTTCCTCTAGGGCTCAGTATTATCTCCACCACCCACAGTCTTGCCTGCCCATCTACAGCTTAGAATACAGCCGACAGATCTAATAAAATCCAGTTTCACTATTGTCCAAAGAGGAGTCTTTCTAGCGCGCGCGCACGCACGCACACACACACACACACACACACACACACACACAGCGCGCGTATAAACGAACGAATAAATAAATAAATGTAACTTAAAATAATAAAACAAGCTGTTGAATGTTGCTTATTTTCCCTAGGAGGACCTGTGTGTAGTGTTGAAACAGCTCTCCCTTGTGCTAATCGGAACTCAGAGCTTTGGAGAAAACCACATCGCCGTAGGTTGGGGGCTCGCCTGGATTGGTAACTGCCCATTGGCCCTGATGACAGGATGTGGGCATCTTGCCCTCACTAGTGAGGGTCACGCCAAGCAAGGGCAGCTACAGACTGGGGTGAGGACTGGGCACGGGGTGGAGATACCCTGAGGACTGGTCCTTGAAGTTCCCCACCCCCACCCCGTATGCACACAGGCAGATGTTCCTGACAGGATGTGAAAGCTTTGTTTAATGACCTGTAATGCACCTTGCTAAAGGGGATCTTGAGATATCTGCGCTCCCTGTGGTTCTGCTGTGTGGTGCTCTTTGCTGACTTTTTCTGCTTCCCCGTATGAGGGGTTATAAGGAACTATAAACTCACTGACTTGGGTCATCAGCCCCTGCTGCCCTCCTGACCCCAGCATTTAACTCTTTCCTTTCCTTATTGCTTTATTTCTTTCTTGCCCCGAGTCCTCCTCTTTAAGACCCTGTCCAGAGCCCTGATACAGCTGGTCTGGGTCAGACTTATTTCTCTCCTTCAAAGAAAAAAAAAAAAGAACAAAACCAAAAACACTACTAGTCAAATATCTTGAGTGATTTCTGTGGCTTTTTCTTCTTCCTCTCTCCATTTTGGATGAAAAGAATATATTTTCTCTATTTGCAAAGTCTCAAGTAAAAGTCCATCAAAGAAAACATCTGGGTTTGTACTAAGTTTTCAGGTTTCTTTGTCTGGAATTTTCAGCCCCTGGCTTTTTCCTATTCTTCCCAGTGCTTGAGATCCCCTTAGCAGGACTATGTATGACACAGCAGAACCTGTGCCCCTGGGGCACCAGCCTTGCCTCTGTCTGTCTATGTGGCTGCTGGACTCGGTGTTTGGGTGGAGGGTGCTCCACTGTCGTGGAATCCAAAGCTTTGTCAGCAAACAATGTAACATTTTCCAGAAAATAAAGGTAATTAAGGAATTTAGCAGGATGGTTGTACTGGCTGGTTTTATGTGTCAATTTGATGCAAGCTAGAATCATCAGAGAGAAAGGAGCCTCAGTTGAGGAAATCCTTTCATGAGATCCAGCTGTAAAGCATTTTCTCAATTAGTGATCAAGTGGGGAGGGCCCATTGTGGGTGGTGCCATCCCTGGGCTGGTAGTCTTGGGTTCTATAAGAAAGCAAACTGAGCAAGCCAGGGGAAAGCAAGCCAGTAAGCAGTACCCCTCCATGGTCTCAGCTCCTGCCTCCAGTTTCCCTCCCTGCTTGAGTTCCTGTCCTGACTATCTCCAGTGAGGGACTATGATCTGGACACGTAAGTTGAATAAACTCTATCCTGCCTAACTTGCCTTTTGGTCATGGCCATAGAAACCCTAACATGGGGTTTAGACATAGGTTTAGGGTCATAGAAACATTAGTGACACAGGGATATAAAGAGGTGCTACTTACACAGGTGGACTGTCCCCACAGTACTTTCCAATTCTTTTGGCATCGTTGACTTCCCCACCGTTAAACACAGCCACGTAGTCGTATCTGCAGTAGTTATCGCGCTCAACATCAAACTTCTCAAACTTTAACTCTATAAGCTTTGGGAAAAGCACAGCGTGGAAGTGTCAGTAACCTGAACAACCTCCCGTGGAAATCCCTGTAATAGGCGCTGGAGATCTATTACGTCCCGCAGCAACTGTAAATCATAGTAATGTACATTTGAAAATTGCTAAGAGCTTAGATTCACACATGTCGATGTGTACACATGCAAAAGTGTAACTCTGCTAAGTGAACGGTATGCTAATTAGTTCAATTGTAATATGTCATAATGTATGCATGATCAAAGCACAGCTGTATACTACAGGTGTGCACAATTTTTATTTGCCAGCTATATCTCAATAAAGCTGGAGAGAAAAAGAAAAAAGAAGGGGAGATTCTATCTGAATAGCTGGGTGTGTGTTCTGGTGATAAATGGACCTGAATGCTCCATTCTCCTCTGGAGAGAAATGAACAGAGATCAAAAATATTATCTAAGAGTATGAATGCACGTGTGCACACTCCAGGCACAGGTGTGTGGCTAATTTTTGATAAGTTTGCGGAGAAACACTGACGCACACAATGTGAATATTAAAGGTTTTCTTTCTCTCTCTTTCTTTCTTTCTTTCTTTCTTTCTTTCTTTCTTTCTTTCTTTCTTTCTTTCTCTTTCTTATTTATTTATTTATTTTGCTCCAGAACTAATAAGAGTATTCTAAATAATTCACGTGAATTGTCCATTTTAATTTTGTAAGGAATCGATCATTCCCCTTACAAGCAGAATCTTTGAGAAATTTTCCAGTGTGTGAATCTAAGAGCATCTCCCTGGGTCATTAACAATGGTGGCATTCTGCTGCTACCCAATCTTGCTGGGCAACAGGTAGCCAGGGACCCTGTCTGCTAATTAAGGAAGACGATGGAAATCAATCCCCATTAAATAAAGGGCATTCATTCCCAAGAACGCAAGAAGACACTAGTGCGTTAACCTGACCAATGCTGGCAGGAGCAATGGGATTGCAGTCAGCCCCAGCAGCCGCTGGATCATCAGTGCCACACATGTGGGTGTTTGCCTACCTTTAAAGAGTTGCATCTGAGACGGGAGAGACTGCCTCACTCACGCTAAAAAAAAAATCTCTTTAAACTATGGTAAAAAAATCTCCTTTGGGGAGTCACTGACTTTCCACCAGCAACTAATAAAATATTTTCCATTTGAAAACTGGCTGAACTTTCTTGCCCTAAAAATTCGTTACATAAAAGCTTTTGGAGCGGAGATTAAAGAGCGAGAGGAGAAAGGGGACGCTGTGACAAGATCCAGGGTGGTGCTTTTGGAGAATGTTCCATCCGCTTGCACAGAAATTCCTCGGGATTTCATTTTCCTGCTGTTTTTCTTCTTTGGACAGGACTACCAGTGGGTTCTAAATATTGCAATGCTGGTGAAACATTCAATGGAGTGAAAGAAAACAAACCAGAGAAATGAAGCTCAGACTCCAAACGGAGAGAGAGAGCCAGGAGGGAAGACGCAGGACTCTAATTTGGAAGCTAATTATACTGACATTATTATGGTCAGCGGTATTAACAACGTCACAGAGAGACGATCAACACCCTTTCAAGAATTATGTAATGGCTTGAAGTATTTCAGAAATGTACTTTTAAGTATTGCTATAAACTGTAATCCCTTCAACAGACACGTCACATTCCGCTTTTAAATAAATGGCTACATTTCTAGTCTTTAAGGTAGGGCTGAGTTTTGAGATATGATCACAGGGTGGATGTATGTATGTATGTGTGTATGTATGTATGTATGTATGTATGCACATTTGTATGTGCATGTGTGCTCACCTCAGTGACTTGCATGCTATATTTGCCTGGATCATAATTGATGTTAAAAACAAATGTGTGGCAAGTGCTGTGGAGCTATAGAGATGGCTCAGTGGGTAAGAGCATTGACTGCTCGTCCAGAGAATCGGGGTACACTTCAAAGCACCCACATGGCAGCTCACAATCATCTGGAACTCCAGTTCCCAGGAATCAGGTGTCCTTTTCTGGCCTCCACAGGTACCAGGTACACACATGGTACATAGTCACAGATGCAGATAAAATACTTATACACAGAAAATTAAGTAAATAAATAAGTAAAGTAGCTTTAAAGAGTAGTACTGTATTGCTGGGCGTGGTGGCGCAAGCCTTTAATCCCAGCACTCGGGAGGCAGAGGCAGGCAGATTTCTGAGTTCGAGGCCAGCCTGGTCTACAAAGTGAGTTCCAGGACAGCCAGGGCTATACAGAGAAACCCTGTCTTGAAGAAAAAAAAAAAAAAAGAGTAGTACTGTAATGCTCACTAGAAAGAGTGTTTGGACTAAAGTCAGCAGTGTTTGAAACAAGAATAATTTTACAAGAGTCACCTATTTCTGTATCAAATTTGGCCCTACAACTAATATGTGGAGTTCCCAGAAAGGGCAAAAATCCACGCAACCACATATTAATATATACCAGAAAACTAGATCTCAGCCGAGTGCTTTAGAGCATTGGTTCTCAACCTGTGGGTCACGACCCCTTGGGATGTTGAGTATCAGATATTTACACTATAACTCATAACAGTAACAAGATTACAGTTACGTACGGAGTAGCAATGAAGTCATCTGAGGAAATATGGTAAAGGATTACAGCATTAGAATGGTTGAGAACCACTGTTTCAGAGTAACAGATAAGGAACTTGCACACATTTTGTTTCAAACAGCCCCAGTCTGTCGTCAGAGACAGGGGTTCCTTGAAGGCTCTGTAGCTGCTTGCTGGCTTTGCTGGAGTGAGGCATGCCCCAAACAAGGTGGACTGACTGAGCAGAAGGGATGCTGGGATGTGCCTGTGTTTGAGGGCCTCCATCCCCACACAGCTAGGTGCCTCATGGTCTTTACACCTGCCACAGGTCTACACAGTCCTCCGTGGGATCACAGGTCTACACAGTCCTCTGTGGGATTTGCTTACAATTTGTATTTTCAAAACTGTTTTGAAAGTTATAATTACATAATAGAAAATCGAATCCATGATTTTGCAAGTCAAACAGTGCCAAGGGAAAAAAAATTTAACCCAGGTCTTTGTAAGTACATCTGTCCAACTGGGCTTTCCTCTCTGTTTCTTTAACTCTCAAGCCCAAGAGGGAGAGGCTCACACCTTGAGCAATTCACAGCAGAGGCAGAGGCTCACACTGTGGTCAATTCACAGCAGAGGCAGAGGGTCATACATACCTTGGGCAACTCATACCAGAAGCAGAGGCTCACAGCATGGGCAATTCACACCAGAGCAGAGGGTCACACTCAGGGAAATTCACACATACTCACTTTCATCACATTTTCTGGGGCCTCACCTGGTTCTTCGGAGCTATGATGTGCCACACACAGGTAACTCCTATGGGGTAATCTCTGTCTGGCCAGTTGGGAGTTTTAAAGGAACCAGAAGGTTTTTCAAGGCGTCCTCCACAATACCGGTCTCCTGAAGTTATTAAATATGAAAACCACACAAGTTTATATCCTAACATAGGTCACAGTAGTACAATCACCTGGAGATTAGGAACGAGAGCATTAGGGCATCATAGAATATCAAGGCAGTGGTAGAGGCTCTCCTGTTTTCTCTTTGAGAAAAAAATGGCCACACAATCTGCTCTATACATCTAACTTGCTTTTGAGATGGTCTTAGGTAGCATAGACGAGGCACATACGCAGTATGCAGTTGAGTCTGGCTTTGCTCTTCCTGCCTCCACCTCCAGCACTGTGATTACAGGCAGGCTATCACCAAACCCAGCTCACTGACTACTTTTTAGTACCTGACATGTCACACAGACAAGGAGGGAACAGACCAAGAGCCACAGCTTTTTTTCCTGACTATTGTTTTCCTCCTTTTGGACAAAAATTCCTACCCATTCATAATTGTAGTCTGTGCGATGAATCTACTTCTAACAATTCTCAAGGCATTGGTTCATTGGTTATCTATTAAATCCCCAAGGACAAATTTTAAATTAGCTCTTATAGACAGTTTTTATTACTAATATCTAGTAATATTTCTATCTATCTATCTATCTATCTATCTATCTATCTATCACCTATTTATCTATTATGTATAGTCTAGAAACATATGCAATAATTTTTAGAGATTACTCTATTCATAAAAACAATGCATATTTATAAATCTGAGGCAATAGCCAATGAGGACCTGAGTTTGATCCGCAGGCATGGTAGTGTGTGTGTGTGTGTAATCTCAACTCTGGGATGTGGAAGCACACAGATCCTTAGGGCACACCAGCCAGCCAGTCTAGCACAGCAGGCAAGCTCTGGGTGCCAGACTGAGAGCCTATCTCAAATCAAGGGGTAAGCTCCCGAGGGGCCATACCTGAGGTTGACACCTTCTACACACATGTGCACACACATGACCATGCGCACTCACACTCATACCCACACAAAAGCATGTTTGTTAACTTCCAGCAATACAGAAAAACACAGAAGGAAAATTTACCCCAGTCCCACAACCTAAAACCCAACACTGTTAACATTGAACACATTTTAAGCCGGGCCATGGTGGTGCACTCCTTTAACCCCAGCACTTGGGAGGCAGAGGCAGGCGGATTTATGAGTTCGAGGCCAGCCTGGTCTACAAAGTGAGTTCCAGGACAGCCAGGGCTACACAGAGAAACCCTGTCTTGAAAAGCCAAATAAAAACAAACAAACAAACAAACAAACAAAAACATTTAACACATTGGATGCAAGTACTGATATGTACTTCGTATACGAGGAAATAGTTTTAGAAATCTAGTTTGATATGAAGTTAAAAATCTAATTTCACTTAGAACAAACTCACAAATAACTGAGCTGAGAGTAAAGGAACAAAACGGTTTCTTTTTTTTTTTTTCAACATGGAGAAGCCTTAAAACAAATGTGTAGATTTAAGAAAGCATACTATAAAATTTGAGTTTGGAATAATTTCTAAACTATGAGTGGAAAATTAAAGCATACATGTAGTGAATAGAATAGAGAGGCCCCTGTGTACCCATCCCCCACTGTCAGCCGTTGTCATGGTTACGTCTTCTCCCTGTGGTTACTCAGTCCCCCCCACCTGCTTCATTGCTTTATTATTTTAATGTCACAGGTCTGGGAAGGTACATTCATCAATCTTAACTTTACATGATTGACAAATGAATGTACCCATGTGAGCCACACTCCTCAGGTGATATGGAATCCATCTCTCACAGAATCCATCTCACCCATCATATCACTTTTCTGAAAACTTTTCACGGCAGTTTTATCCTAGAGCTTCGTATAACTTGGGTCATGTAGTGGGCACCCTCCGTCTTCTGCTGCTGTCTTTGGTGTTGGGTCACGTAGTGGGCACCTCCGTCTTCTGCTGCTGTCTTTGGTGGTTGTATTTCAGGCTGCTGGGTAGTGTTCCACTGTCCGCACACACAACAATTTGTGTGTCCATTCTTCTACTGATGCTTCTTTTGGGTTGTGTCCTAGTTTGAAATTTATTGTTATAATAAAATATCATGACTGGGCAAAGGGTTTTTGGGCATCAGAAACTGAAATCAGGCTTGCAATGGTTATGCCTTTGGTGGGGAGGAAGATACGGGCTTGTGATGGAAATGCGAAGAAGGTGGGGGAGCTTACTCAGCTTCTAGGAGATAAGTTTCCATGCTCTTTGGTGGCACAGAAAAATTGATCTTCCTGAATACCAGGTGAAATTTCCATACAGAAGTGTCTGGAGGCAGCTTGCTAGGTGCAGGGCTCTGTACTGGTAGAGAACATGTTGTCTGGGCTTTAATGCAGTTGGGGGACTCCCTGGCCCCTACATAAGATGGTTCCTGCAGAAGCTGAAGCCTAAAGGTCTCCACTAGCTCCTGGCCAGCCTATGCTTTCTGCACATGTGCTCTTAGCACTGGGGACCCGAGCCAGCCAGTACTCCTGTTCAGAGGCCAAACCTCGGGACAGATTATGATACCACGAGGCTGCTGGGACCTTGGCTGGGATCCCTGCTTTTGGCCTGATGGATATGAACAAATATACACAGAGAGACCAAAGGCTGAGAACACCATTTCTTGTCGGTTCCGAGCCCTGCTCAAGCTGCAAAAGTACTTTAGTGTGGCTGCTGGAGCTGGTGACCACTAGGGCTGTGGGTGTATGGCGGGGGTGGGGGGTAGTGTAGAATGTCCCAGGAGTCCGCTGGCATTCCTGGCAAGGATTCTCTGGGTTTCCCTTTGCCAGGGGATCCAGGCAACTTTAGCAGCCAGTTCTTGGAAGAGAAGTTGGCTCTGCATCAGGGAACTCTGGGCCAGTTGATATGAAACTCCTGCCCTTCAGGATTCAAGAGTTGCCTTTGGCCAGGCATGGTAGTGCACACTTTTAATCCCAGAATTTGGGAGGTAGAGGCAGACAGATCTTTGTGAGTTCGAGACTAGCCTGGTTTACATAGTGAATTCCTGGACAGCCGGAGCTACATAGTGAGACTCTGTCTCAAAAACAAAACAAAACACCAAAACAACAACAAAAAAGAGCGGTCCCTGCAGCAGCTGCTGGCTCTGGGATCCTGAGAAAAATTTGAGTGTTCACATTTCTTATCTGGTTAAGGGTCTGGCAAAGAAACACAACTTTTGCATATAGAATGTAGAAAATGTAAATTCTGGAAGGCATTTGTTTCCAAAATAAATGGCATGTCTACTTTGGAAAAAAAAAAAAGCAAAAACATCATGACCAAAAGCAATTTGGGAGGGGTGGGTACTTCAGGATTTTATTTTGCTTATTTGTTCAGACCACAGTCATTCATGAAGGGGGCAGGAACTTAAGGCTGGAACTGAAAAAGAGGTTCTGGTGGAACAGTGCTGACTGGCTTTCTTTCTCCCTGTGGTTTACTCAGCCTGTTCTTATGCAGCCTAGGACCACTGGCCCAGAAGTGGTGCCGCCCATAGTGGGCTTGGTCCTCCCACATCAATCCTTAATTAAAAACTTCTCCACAGACTTGCCTAGAGATGAAGGCATTTTTTTTTTCCATTGAGATACCCTCTTTCCAGATGACCTTAGCTTGTGTCAAGCTGACAGAAAATTAACTGTCACAGGTAGGTTGCTTTCAGCGTAAGTTATTGATAGTGAGGCTGCTATGATTATTTTTGTGTATGTCTTCTTTGTTGATGCGTGTTGACGTTTGGTCTTTTGCTTATATTGTAATGCTAAATACTGGCCCCTAAGGCCTGGTTGCCTTTAGGAATTTAGAGAGTGTGCACGTAGACCCAAGAGACACTATGTGACCTTCCCACCCCTCACACACAAGTTATCCCAGATTAGTGAATAAAGGTGCCTACAGCTTATAGCTGGGCAGAACTGAGATAGGTGGAGCCTGGGGTTCATAACCTATACATAGCTCATTCTGGACATTTTCATGTGCGGTGGGGGGGGAGGGGGGGCGAGGCTCTGAGTTTGCATTCAGCCACCCTTTGTTGTCAAATATAAGACATTCTGTCTTCCTTAATGTTTTAGTCATGAACACCCCTGAAAAGAAATCAAAAGACAAGCCTAGCGCTCTTGCATGCTAACCCCTCCCAGTGGGCGGGCATTCCTCACTGCCTTCAGGCCAGCCTCTACCATCATCGCCCTGAGCATCTGAGCATCGGACGCTATCTTCAGCATTTCTCGTAGCACAGATATAAAAACGTCCCTGAGATATTCATGGCACTGGTGAATGTTCTGCCTTTGCTTTCATGTTGGAAGCTTGGCTTTCGAGGATGTGGGCATGCTCATTCCAGCACCGGAAGGACGCCACTAGCACCGGAAGGACGCCATGACAGTGCCCTCTGCTGATTCACCAACAGGAAGCCAAGCCTTAGCGCTTGTCCTTCATCTGCCTGACTTTCAATTATAATGGACTAAGTTTTATTTATTTATATATTCTTTTTTTTAATGTATCCTATTTAGTATTTACTATCTTCTTGGTTGTATCAATTCATACACTATGTTAAATCTAGGTGCTGCTAAGCTATTTCTCTTTACATATTTGTTTCTGTACGATTTTCACTGTTTTAGAGATAAAACTCACAGCCCACCTTACACAACTTGATTCTGTCTCACTAGATTTCAGCCCCCCTTTCTTCCGTCTTTTCTGTGCTGGTGTTTCTGACTGGTAACTCCTATTTGTGAGGAACTGTTTTCTGTAACATACAGTCTATTTGATGGGTAAATTATAGGTTATCAAGTTCTGTATTTTCTAGTTTTAAAAAATCACCTTGTTCTCTTTTCATATTTTCTGTTTCTTGTTTTGATTTATTCTACATTCTCGCCTTTTAAATTCTGAGACCGCTCCCTCAATACTGGAAATTGAACCCAGGACTTTGCAAATGTTAAGCAAGCATTCTGTCTCTAGGCCACACCTCCAGTCGCCCCTCCTATTTGTTGAAAGCCATTCCTGAAACCTGTCTGCCTGTCTGTCTCATCCTTATAGTTCCACATGTCTCCTGATGGTCTATTTCTCTACGGAGAAATCACCAATGCAGAAAGACCGTAAGCATCCCAATTGAAAACTGAAGCAGTTATCAGATCACTGCAACCCCCGACTTGTGACAGGTTGCTCTATTGACTGCTTTCTACTGCACTATGAATATGCATTATAAATCAGTTACATTATACTTTAGATTCTGTTACATTCCTATGAAAAAATGATTTTTCTCCTAGTAGGCATTTAGCTACACCCGACTCAGTCTGTCTCCTTGGCAGTAGCCAGAAGTTCTAATCCCTGTTCTGGGCCTTTTGTTAACAGACTTGTACCAACGTTGTAGTTCTGCAGTTAAAGACATGGGTCTTTTCTGTGTATATTTTGAACCCTTGGCTTCTGTAGTGTCTTGCTTGGGTTTCCACGTGCCCCCCCTCCCCCCAGTGCTCTGGTTGTAGTGTCAGCCCTCAATCCTGTCTCTTGACTTCTCAACCTAGTCACGTTGCACCAGTGCCCAGGCCGATGAGCAGTCCCCTCAGGCAGCAGGCAGGGGATTTAGAAATCCAACCTGGTGCAGCCACCCCTTCAAGTACTCTCCTGGAGCTCCTATGAACCAACACGAAGACATTACAAGACAGAGCATGAGGTAACAAGAGAGAACTATGAAATAGTATGGGATTTCACCTAGGTTTTTAAAAGATCTGTTGTAAAAGTACACGTGTGAAGGGGAACATGGAGAGAAAGCCACGCCTTTCTAGAGATGAGGTGCAATAGTGGATGCTACATCTGTGAAGACATATGCGAGCTTCGCATCTTTTACCCCATCCATTTCTATTGACTTTTATGAGAATAATATATCGACTTTCTTTAAAAAAAAGGGGGGGGCTGAATTTTAAAAATGATCTATTGATAACTTGTTGACATTCACTGGTTCTTTAAGAACTGCTATTGTGCTTAGAAGGTAGAAACACATATAGAGGGCCAAGAACAGTGCCTGACACACTACAGGTAACGGATCCCCATGACTGGTTGTCACTAGGTCGCTCCCTGCCCCTGTGTGAAAACGGCTACCTTTTCCATCTGGCGCAGCGGCAGTGAACGTTGCCATGAAGCCACTCCCAGCAGTGTTGGCATCAGAAATCATTTGTACTGTCATCTTATTGCCACTGGCTACGAGCGATCCAGGTCGGAATGTGCCACAGAAGCGCCCGATGCGCTGGCCATTGGCATGGCCGTTGTACACATCCACAAAGTCATAGCGGCACAGGTTGTCATTCTCCAGGTCTATGAATCGAAAATTCAAGACGACCACTTTGCCCTCAGGAACCTGTCAAGAAAAAAAAAAAAAAAAGGCAGAGTTAAAACTGTGTAAAAGCAACAGCATCTATAACCTGTCTGCACTAAAGACAACAGAGCTAAGTCCAGCGCCAGGCCGGGGACGTGTCTCAGGGCAGAGTCCTTGCCTCGCTCCTGTGAAGTACTGGGTTCGAGCCCAGCAACACACACTCATAAATGAATAAGTAAATGAACCAGGGAAATTTCCTTCTCAGGTCTGGACTAAGCTAGCAGGAGGCTTCTGAAGAAAAGCATCACCCTTACCCTTCTCTGCTAAGTTCCACAGTTCTGTAAGGTCCCTAACCTTATTCCTTAAGCCTTTAATCACAGCACTCGGGAGGCAGAGGCAGGACAGTCTCTGAGTTTGAGGTCAGACTGGTCTCTAGTGAGCTCCAGGAGGACAGTCAGGACTACACAGAGAAACCTTGTCTGGAAAAACAAACAAACAAACAAACAAACAATATATCTCAACAAAGCTGCAAAACACTTGGCTAATCTCATTAGCTGGTATTGTTTATAAAGAATAACAGTTCTGATTCTATTTATTAATACATTTTTTACATATTGTAAAATGCCACGCCACCTAGATGTGTTGCTTGGAAAAACACTTTGAAACATCTTTTTCTTTTTCTTTTTCTTTTTCTTTTTCTTTTTCTTTTTCTTTTTCTTTTCTTTTTTTTTCCCAGATAAAACAAAAGAAAACCTTGTCGTACAATAGGCTTCTGTGAATTCAAAGGGCTTATTTGGCAATTGTATAGTTATATTTTCAGGTCATTCAGTTGAGCGCAAAATCTATATACAATTAATTGGATACTTGTTGATTTCTTAAAATCAACAAATTAACTTGTCTTTTCTTAAAATCTGTAAGTTTTAAACACATTTTTATTTGTTTTCCTGGGGTGGAGAGTGTGTTTGCCAAGTACTCCTCAATTACTATGCACCGCGATTCAAAAGCTGATCTTCCCCTGATCTTCCTCACCATGACTCCCCCATGCAATTCCTCCTCTGTCCTGTGAGTAGGGAGAAGAAATGTCCCAGCTCACCTGACTTTTACTTTCTTCTTTTACGATTTCCAGTCCTAAAGTTCGAATCGCCCGCTTTATCTTTTCAACCACATGTGTTCACTGCCAGGACTTTCTTCCATAAAAATATACTCATGATGAGACAGAGGTCAGGGTGGGAACATCTTCCCAGGAGTCTGTGCTGACTGGGTCTGTATTTCATCTTAACTAAGGGCCTCGGAATTAAAGGCCAGAGATACACAGACACTAATCCGTGGGCACATTTCGTTTGACCACTGTAAAATAATGTATTTTCAGTGTCATTTAATTCTTGTGTCAAAGCCATATACATGACCCATTGGAGAAAGTGCAGTGGGAAAATCCCGAGGGCATTATTTCCTCCCTGCGCCCTCCCCCCCTACCTTGAGACAGAGTCTCAGGTAGTGCAGGCTGGCTTGGAACTTGCTATGTAATTTTGGATGCTGTGAAATTTGAACCCTTCTGTCTCCACGTCCCACAGGCTGGGACTACAGTCACATGCCAGCGGTCTGTGATTTATAACGTGCTGAGAACTGAACCCAGAGCCTTATGCTTAGTAGGCGAGGACTCTTACTGAATAAGCCCCACACCCCCCCCCCCGTTTCATTCCAATTGCTAAATACTTCATCTGTTGTCCAAGTATCAGAAACTCCAGAGATTTTATAGAAAGCACAGTTCGATGGTCAAGCAAGACATTGCTTTTTATTCCAAATCTTCTCTCAACGCTCACGTATGATGCACATACTTGACAATTATTTGTTTATTTTGGTGCCAATTAGACGAAGCTGTTGTTTTGCGAGCTGATATCAGCTAGGGGACTCATTATCTGCCTGGAGGAGAGGCAATCAACAGCCTAGTCCTGTGTGGGCCAACTGCCAGCGGGTGCAGCAGTGACCTCAGTTCACCCACAAGCCCCTGGGACGTCCTCATTGTCACAGGCACACTTGCCAAGTCACTTGATGGCAAGGCTCCTGCCAGCGAACAGGGGAAGTCGGTGGTTTGCATTTTCAGGGAAGGATGAGCAAAATGCAAATCCGCAGCCTGCTTCTCTGTGGAGGACACAACTGTACACAGGGTTCTGTGCGCCAGCACATCACTCAGGACTCGGAGAGACATGGTATCTCTGCAGCATGTCTGTCTGACATCGTTTCCAGCCTCCAGGATTTCTCTCTTTTACAACCAACATGGTTGTTGGTGCTCTAATGCCCAGAGCGGTTTGTTCACATCCAGCTTGAGGAGAAAGATGGCCCACTGCTATCCTGCACATGCATTCTGCATGTGGTCCAGAGAATTTGACCTTAAAAGTACACACAGTTACTTGGCTGTCTTTCAAGATGGGAATAAATCAGAAGCTCACAAGAGCGTATATAGCCTGTGTACATCTTGACACTCGTTCTTTTTTTTCTATTTTTCTCTCATTATTTTTTTTTCTCTTTAAAACCTAGGTCTCATCCCCTCCCCCATCCTCTCTCAATACCACTTTTAAGGGAAACCTTGTCCATGTTTAGAAAATAAAACACATTTTAATGAATAGAAATGATGTAATACTGTGAACATTTCCTTTTGTTCCCTGAAATTTTGCCAAAAAAAATTTAAACTCCTCTCATGTCTAGGAGTGAGGGAACCCATCCACTGGAGTCTACAGAGACCTTGTCACTCTGCTCTACTAGAAATCACCCCCAAACTTTCCCAACTGCATTTGGAACCATAATAAACCTGAACTCCAGGTGTCAGGTACATTGCTACAATGTGTACACATTTTCTCTTACAACCATTCTCAGTATCTCTAGGAAGTTGTTGCTCATATTAACCCAGGACGATGGAGACTGAGGTACAGAGAAGTCAAGACGCTGTGGTCCAGCCTCTGTCTCATGGGGCTTCCCTTTCAGATAGTTCAGCCTCCATGCAGTCCACTGTACTGATTGAGGAGCCCCCCAAAGATGGCTCAGGGCCCCCTGGTTGGGCAATGTTTCTTTCTGATATGATTTACTTTATCATAGGTCTTACCTCAAGGATTACATCTTCACAGAGGCCCTTCTGAGCCCTTCCAGCATCATATACTAACATTTACATGCATATACTGGCATATACATACATGCCTCACACAGCTACACGCGACACTGCTAGTTCACAGGTTATTTGGCACCCACTTTACCACCAGCAAGCATGGTATAGAGAACACAATTTATCTGTAGCTAGCTAGCATGCTTCTTGGAAAAATATCCATTGGGCCAAAGACTAGATCCTGGTAATATTTTTAAAATGATAAAGTGTCAGGCTGTAATTCCTACTGTTCATGCATACAATTATATAAAAATGTTAACCCATTTGTTAAAGGTACAGAACAAATATTATTAGGCTTAACAAGAGGAAAAGACATCGCAGAGGTTATAATATAATGACTATCTAAGGCCATTTAGCCAGTCAGTAGTAGAGCTCAAGGTTTGCACCTTGCTCTGTTTCCCATAACCTGGTGGTGGTGGTGGTGGGGCTTCTTAAATGCATATCCTCTCTCCAGACACATGGGATATCCACATTTCCCAGACTCCTTTGCAGGGAGGCTGAGGGCACGGGAAGAGGTCTGGGCCAGTAGAATATCAAATATTCTGCACAATCCTCTTGGAGTTCTGTTTCAGATTTAAGAAAAGGATTCAGTAGAGGAAACAGGAGGTTGTATGTAGCAGATGACATAGCTATGTAGGGCAGGAGTTAGTGCCTGAAGACAGCTGCCCAGGAGAAGCCACTCATAGCTACATGGTGATCAAGGAGAACTTTGTGTCATGTGAGGTCACTAGGGTTTGGGGGGGGCTGCTTGTTAGAGAAGCTTTGCACTTTATGTTAGTGCCCTGGGGAGTGGCACACACCAGATGTTCTCCCCAACACCTCCACCACAGGCAGCTGCCATCTTTGTTGTTTTAGGTGTCTGTGAGTTCTTTACAAACAAACAAAGTAGCTTCTGAAAACAGCCAAGGGAGAGACAGCTTGGCCTAATGACAGATATATAGATTTTACTTGGCAAGCAGTAATCAGTTAAAGGTGACTTATTTTCGAGAGGACGTGCACAATTTGGATTAGTCACAAAAATGTGACAGCGAAGAGTAACTGGGGCACCTAGTGCTTGCCAGCTCTCCGTCACGGTGACAGAATGCCCGAGATGATGGGTCTGTAAGAGAAGAGTGTTTATTGGGATAATGCTCTCACAGGGTTATGCTGTTGCTTCTTAGCCAGTGATGAAGGCTCTTATCACTGTGAGGAGCATGTGGTAGCACAAAGATGGATTCCTTGCAACTAAAGGACTCAAAAGAAAGAAACATGAAGGGGCCAAGACCTCGATTTCCATGTGTTTTAGTTAGAATTACTATTGCTCTGATAAAGTATCATGATCAAAAGTAAGTTGTGGAGAAAAAGTCTATTTCGCCCTACAGTTTATAGTCTGTCATTAAGGGAAGCCAGAGCAGGAACTCAAGACAGGAACCTGGAGGCAGGAACTAAAGAGAGGCTATGGAAGGGTGTTCTTTCTGACTTGCTTTCTCCTAAACTCTAGGACCAGGGGTACCTCCACCCACAATAGGCTGGGCCTTCCCACATCAATCACTAATTAAAAAACACACAACAGACCAATCTAGTGGGGTCATTTTCCCAGTTGAGGGTCCTTTTCCCCAAATGACTCTAGCTTGTGTCACATCGATGTAACGCTAGCCATCAGAGGACCCACTGGTCTCATTTCCTTCCGGTGGACTGCCATCCCCTAATGCAGTGGACCCACACTTCCTAATGCTGTGACCCTTTAATGCAGTTCCTCATGTTGTGGTGACACCCGAACCATAAAATTGTTTTCACTGCTACTTCCTAACTGTAATTTTGCTACTCTTATGAATTGCAATGTAAATATCTGTGTTTTCCAATGGTCTTAGGTGACCCTTGTAAAGGGGTCCTTCCACCCCTGAAGAGGGTCAAGACCCACAGATTGAGAACCAGTGACCCAATGGTACCCCAGGCTGAGCACCAGGGCTTTAATACTTGCCTTTTTAGGGCAAATTTAAGATCCACACTACAGACTATAGCAATGGCTCTAAATTTAGTCTCTAAATGCCACCATCATGACCGTGACTCCTTTACCTGGCTGAGCAGTGGGGCATCCAGAAGCTATCAGTATTTTCTTGACCTGAGAAAATAAATGGATCCCCTCCTCCTCTCTACCTCACACACATTTTCCCTTCCTGGGATACATTCTTTCTTCTTCTCCAACCACTGGCTCTCACACCAGTTTCAAAGGTGGGCCAAACACATCTCTAGGAACCTCCCTCCCGCGCACCCTCTGTCATATCTTGGTGGAATTATTGTCCCAGTTGCCCCTCCAGAGCCCACTATTCCTCTCCCCTTGGTAAACAACCAGTCACCTCACGTCTCACTGTCATCTCTGGCATGTTCTCAGCCTCGCAATGCACAGCCAGACCTTCTCCCTCTGAGATCTGTCTGTGCAACGGAAACACAACAGTGGGGGCCCAGGCAGCCGAGAAGCTGGGTGAGGTGGAGACAGTAATGAAGGAAACTCTCCTATTCTTATTTTATTTAATTCGATCTCGGGTGAGAATAGTTTTGGAGCTTTTCTGTGCTGCTTGATTATCTAGTTTCCAAATCAGCAGGTGTTCATTTAACTTCAGGGAAGCACACAGTCATAGCCAAGAGAGAGGAGAGAATTGAACTTCAAGAATGCACATGACCCAGAACCTGGCAACACCTTTCAGGCAGGCTAGACCTCACTGAGACGAGAGGCAACACCTACTGCTAGGTGGACATGCCCGTCCCACGGTGTCTCCTTGGTGACACTCTCTCAATATGTGTGTACAGGATTGTGCATTTTTAAAAGCAGGGGTGGTAACTTCTCTCTCTATTATGCTTCCTGATAGACAAGTGCAGAAGGTTTCATACCACCAAAGAAAACTGATTTCTCTACATCTTCAAAAAGTCATTTTAGGACATTCTTTCAGGTCTCCAGAAGTTGTCAGGATGAGTTAATCCAGACCAAGATAGACACTATTGGTGGAGATTTGTGGAGGGGAAAATGTCCCTAAATTAAACAATTAGCCCATGTTATAGCTATTTTTAAGCACAGCAGAAATAAAACCCAGAGGAGTCTTTTACCAGTGGGGTCCTCTTTATCATACGGCCCCAAAGCCCTGCAGCTTTGTGTATGTTTCCAAATATGTGTACATGCAGGTGTACATGTGTATGCAGGCATGCATGTATATGCAATTGTGCATGTATATGCAGGTGCACATGTCTATGCAGGCACACATGTATATTCTGTATGCAGGCACACATGTATGTTCTGTATGCAGCTGCACATGTGTATGCACATGTACATGCAGGTGTACATGTGTATGCAGGCATGTGTGTATATGCAATTGTGCATGTATATGCAGGCGCACATTTATATTCTGTATGCAGTTGCACAAGTGTATGCAGGCGCACATGTGTATGCAGGTACACATGTATATTCTGTATGCAGGCACACATGTATATGCAGGTACACATGTATATTCTGAATGCAGTTGCAAAAGTGTATGCAGGTGCACATGTATATTCTGTATGTAGTTGCACATGTGTATGCAGGCACACATGTATATTCTGAATACAGTTGCACAAGTGTATGCAGGCACACATGTATATTCTGTATGCAGGTGCATATGTATATGCAGGCACACTGTATATTCTATATGCAGGCACACATGTGTATGCAAGTGCACATGCATGTGGAAGCCAGGGGTCACTGTTCTTCAGGAGCTGTTTTTTGAGACAGAGTCTCTCACTGAGACCTGGGACTTCCCAATTTAGGCTAGGCTGACTGGACAGCAAGCTCCAGCGACCATGCCTGGCCTTACACATGCACTTCAAGGAGCAGATTCTGCAGCAGTACCTGACCAGGCATTCTCTCCTAGCCTCTGCTGCTTTCTTCTGGAATGATCATAGGGTAATCTACCCCTCCCCCCAACCTTTATAAAGTAGAGCTTGCTCCTGTCCAATGGCCCAAAGAAAAGGGCACAAACCTGAAATGTCATTTTCAAGAATATCTCTGTAATCTAGAATTTAACTGAGTAGATCTGCAGTGGATTCTGAATATAAAACTATAATGCTGTTTTACTAGGACTGAAAGAAAAAAAGAAGTAGAATCCCTTTCTTTTGGATACTAGGAGAATCAGAGCAAGGTAACTAAACAGTGAAGACAGCGTATACAAGGGCATATACAAGGGCATATACAAGGGCATATACAAGGGCACATCCAGTGTCCTGTTCCATGAGTCAATGGCTTTATGTGGCTGCATAAAGTTGCTACAAGCAAGAACTCAATTGCTTGAAAATCTCATTTCTTTGTGAAAATTAATATCACTGCTCACAGTCTACTACAGAACTCCAGGCTTTACTGAGAAGTACCAGTCTAAACTGTCTTCCCAGCCCCGGTGGGCTGTGATCTTCACAGGTGATCAGGGCTGCTCACCTCCGTGTGTAAAACAGCAGCCTGCACTGCTCAGTCTTGACTTACCCCTTTTAATCATTACCTTTTCTGTTTCCTATAATTCCCCTACCCGCCCCTCCATTAAACTTCCAGTTAAATCAATATTCACATATTGATTTATGCAGAACCACCTTCATGTAAACATCACAGATGAGCTAAAGTTGTTGTTACATTTCTCAGAGGTTGTTCTCCTAACTCTGGTAATGGCATTTCTTGAGGTTTGCATAGTGTGCT
>LR749663.1:1252965-1494482 GCA_902729485.2 Mus minutoides | reverse complement strand
AGAGAAGAGAAGAGAAGAGAAGAGAAGAGAAGAGAAGAGAAGACAAGCATGTACAGGACCCTCTGTGCGTTGTGGTGGTCAGAGGATAACTTTGGATGTTGATCCTTGCACTTTGTCTGAGATAGACTCTTTGCTGCTGAGTAAACCAGGCTAGCCCTCAAGTTTCTAGAGGTTCTCTTGTCTCCATGTCTCATTTCTCATAAGCATGCTACGATGACAGACACCTGCACTACTGTTTCCGGCTTTTAATTGGGTTTGGGGGATATAAACTCCGACCCTCAGGCTTTACACAGACAGTGCTTTTACACACAGAGGCATCTCCTCAGCCCTGGCATTTTAACAGAATATTAACACAAGAACATTGTATTCATTCCTGTTTTCCTTACTTTCTTCTACACTGAATGCCATCAGTTCATACCAATTTGGTAGGTGGATACACACACACACACACACACACACACACACACACACACACACACAGAGCAAATGAAAAGAAAGAAAGAATGATATCATTGCTATTTTGAGTTCCCTGTGGTCATTATAGGGGAAGCTGAGCTTATTTAAGGTTGCAATAGATCAGGTAAGAGACACTTCATCAAGGATGCCCTGGAGGTAGCAGCCTCATGGGCACCACCAGAAATAGAAAAGCAGTGGGGGGAGGAGAAGCTGTGTTATTTCATCTTAGAAGACATGCAGAGAGACAAAGTTTCAACATTTTTGAAAATGTTGAGTTTAGGATGTTACATATGTGACAATATCCAAACACAATAGGGTGGCTGCCACAAAGGTCCTACCTAGCCTTGTCTAGGTTTGGGCTCCTCTCTCTTGCTGGGAGTCATTTTTGCCTCAGCTTATCTTGAACCCCAAGAGTATTATTCTTACATGCAATGATTTGTGATAAGAATCACTATTACCAATCTCCAATGCAATAGACTTTCTGAGGCCAGCAAGACCCTGCAGACGAGAAACAGACCAGCTAGACCAGTGTGGTGACAGCGACTGACCGTGCAGTCACCTTGCCCTTCTTTCTTTCCCCTCCACTAAGCTCTTGCCAGTAGCTCGAGGATTCTTAGAGTATATGCTGAGCAATCTTATAATCCCAGCATTTGGAAGCAGAGGCAGAAGGACAGAAGCCAGTCCGAAACCAACCTAGTCTACACCGTGAGTTCTAGGGCATAGTGAATCTCCATCTCAAGAAAGGAAACAAAACAAACAAAACAACCCTTACCTGTACTAAGAAAGCCTTGGGAGAAAGATTGTGACTTCAAAGAAGCCTTGGCTACATAAACAGTGAGACCCTGTTTCAAAATCCAAGGATGAAGGGGCTGGAGAGATGGCTCAGAGGTTAAGAGCACTGGCTAATCTTCCAAGGGACCTGGATTCAATTCTCAGCACACACATGGCAGCTCAGAACTGTAGCATGTAGTTCCTACTACCCCAGTTTAAACTCTGGGTGGTAGGAATTACACACTACATGTTAGCAGCCCCGCCCAGGTTCCCTCGGATCTTCGGATGAAACACACACATATGTTAGATTGGTTTTGATATGCTTAAGCTCAATGGCTGGGCTCTTCTAAGCCTTCCTCAGCTATCAAGCCCTTCTTTTCTCCCCCAGCTCAACACCTCTGAATCTGCCCTCAACTTTGATTGTGAAAGACCTAGAACATAAGGACTCCCCCACGTTCTGACTCAGGAGAGGCGACACCCCAAATCACTCACAAGAAATGGTCTTGATGTAAACAGCAAGAGGATTTTTATTCAGGGGGAAAGCCAGAGCTCTGGGGACGACTCGTATCCCAGAAATGGATAGAGGAGTCGACCCCGAGGGGAAAGGGGACACGGTATTTATGGGCCCTCAAAGGGGAAAGGAGGAGGAGGGAGTAGGAGATTTTTCTCATCTGACAATATCTATTCTTAGGATGATTTCTAAAGGAGAAATGGGTACAATGAAGATGTCATGCTCAGATGCGCAGGTACAAAGTGAAAATTTTCAATCTCAGTCCAGCAACTAAACCACACACACACTTGGCAGTGAGCTGTATCTCAATCCATCAACCAAACCACAAACACTTGGCAGTGAGCTGTATCAGTTGACAAATACATGAATTCAAAGAACAGTATGGGCAAGCACACAGATTTAAGGAACATTCAGGCTATTGTGCTCAGCTATGTAAAGACTTTCTGCTAAGAGTGAAATCTCTTTTCCCAGTTTCAGGGTCTTTGTGACCTGTTAGATTTTTCTCAGGATCTTTTCATTTGCTCAGTTACCTTAAGACCTAGCTAAGCACCCTAAATCTGCCCTCAGCTTAGAAATGTTTCTAATCTCCTGCCTGCTACCCTAGGCCCAGTCAGAGAAGCAGCCAAGAGCCATTCTGTCTCACACAGCTAGTGGCTCTTTCTCCCTCCGAAGCACTGCGAATCTTTTCCCCTCTCCTGTGTCCCCTAGCCTGCCTGCAGGAACCTGGAAGTCCCACCTATTCTGCCCAGCCATTGGCCGATAGCATCTTTATTGATCGATCAAGAACCAATTGGGGAACAAGACCTTCAGTGTTCACATGCAGATTCTGGATCAAAACATCAGAGCCATACCCTGCTCAGAACTTCTCTGACTCCAGTTCTAGAAGATAGATGTCAGCAGAACATCAATGTACATTAAATAAATAAATAAATAAATAAATAAATAAATAACATTTAAAAAAAATCCAAGGGTGAGGAAGGAGGAGGCGACCTGGGAGATGAGGAAGAAACCTAGCTAACTTTGTTATAAATTCTCTTCAAAATGACTAAATTATCTTCCATTCAGACAGCCTCACCCAAATAGCTTTTTTTTAAAAAGTAAATGAAAGTAAAACCAGAAGAAAAGTGGATAAAGTAGCTATTTAAACAAATGTCAGAATTCCCAGAGGAGGAGGGAAGGCAGAGAGTGAATCACTTTGTTCAGATGGTGTGACATTTAATTAAATGTTCTTAAATGTTCAGTGACAACATCACACTTTAGGAGACGCCATAAAGACAGCAGTGGAGACAGAAGTTAGGAGAGGCTCAGCACTGTCGCTGTGTAGAGTGTGTGATGCACGTGGCTGGACAGGTCACAATAGGTGCGGGTGAAAGTGTCCAAGGGGTCTCTCACCTCTCTAGGTGTCTTGTCTGTGTTTTTAGTTCTTCCATTGGAGAGCTTGGCTTTAATTCACAGAAAAAGTAAAGCCCTCAACTGTCTGAGGGACTGGCTGGGGGAACGAGGTGTTGTCAATCTGAAACTCCACCCGTGGAATCATGTGATGTGAGGTCTTTGCCTCTGGCTTCTTTCACTTAGCCTAGTGTCTTCAGATCCATCCATGTCACCACAGCAGTGAGTACCAAGTTCCTTTTATGGCTGAATAATGTTTCATTGAATGGACACACTAAATGTCCATTCATCAGTTACTTGATATCTGAAATACATCTACTTCAGGGCTATTAACAATGCCTCTATGGCCAGCTTTTCACAAGTCTTATTAATTAATGTGCATTTTCACTTTTCTTGCACTTATGGTGTCATTGCCGGGCCATGTGGTAAATGTTTAACTTTCAAAGAAACTGTTTTCTTTCTGAAGTGGTTTTTACCATTTTGCATTTCTACCAGCAGCGTGAAAAATTAAAACTGTCTGTCTCTGTCTCTTTGTCTCTGTCTGTGTCTCTTTGTCTCGCTCTGTCTGTCTCTGTGTGTGTGTGTGCGCGCGCGCGCGCTGCGAGTGTACACGTGCGAATGTCTAGTGTCTCCCTTAATTACTCTCTATCTTATTTTTTGAGACTTTCACTGAACATGGAGCTCACTGATTCATTGAGATCCACTGACTTCAAGTTCTAGGAATCCTCCTGCCTCCACCTCCCCAGCTTGTCCCACACTTATGTGGGTGCTAGAGATTAAAACCAGGCCCTCACACTCGAATGGAAAGAATTTTACTGACCTAACCGTCTGCCCCATTCCTATATCCTGTCATTTTGACTACTGGCATTCCCATGCATGTGACCTCTGTACTCATTATATTTTCTTTTTTTTCTTTTTTCTTTTTTTTTTTTATATTTTCTATTTAAACTTCTTCAGGAGCTAAGGATGCTATGCATTTCTTCATACATGTACTGGCCACTCATTTACCTTTTGATAACATGTCTGTTCAAAGGGCTGGAGAGATGGCTCAGTGGTTAGGAGCACCTGCTGCTCTTCCAGAGGACCCAGGTTAGATTTCCAAGCATCCACATGATGGCTTACAAGTTCTAGGGGATCTGACACCCTCTTCTTGCCTCCAAAAGCATCCAGTGTGCACATGGTGCACAGACATACATGCAAGCAAAATACTCATACACACAAATTAAAATAAATAAACTAACTCATGTTTTTAAAGTCTATTCAAGCCATGCATAGTGGCACACTCCTTTAATCCCAGCACTCAGGAGGCCCTGGGCAGGTAGATCTCTGTAATTTCGAGGTCAGCCTGGTCTACAGAGTGAGTTCCAGGGCAGCCAAAGCTGTTACACAGAGAAAACCCATCTTGAAAAAAACAAACAAACAAAACCTATTCAAATTTTTATCTGTTTTTTTTTTTTAATTGTCGATCCTAGAGCACTTTTAAAAATCTAGCTAGAAAGAAAAGAATTAAAACTTAGCCAAAAATAAGATGGGCACCTGAGGCCCACAGGAAATCTGGGTTTGTACATCCACTCTACGCCAGTTGGCAGGGCACCTCGCAAGCTTCCTTAATGAAATCACTCCACCCAAAACAACAGCGAACTCAGATCTCCAGAGAGAATGTGACAGCCCTGAGCATGTCTCCCTTTCATTTCTCAACCAGCCATAACTCTGTTTCGTTTTAAGCCAACTGTAGCCCCATCAGGGTATTTCTAGGGAAATGGAGGCTGTTCAGACTTTGTCCTGACACACCACACTGAAAACTGGTACAGTGTCAGGCCAGGCAGGGGTTCCACTTGATCTGCCCTCAGCAGGAGCCTTTGGCCACATTGATGAAAATGCCAGCTTTGCCACATGGGCCAAAAACATGGACTGCTTCATGATCATCAGCTGTGACTTTAAAGAGATTAAAGCAAAACAAAACGAAACAACAACAAAAAGTTAAAAAAAAAAAAAAACCAGATATGGCGGCTCACACCTTTGATCCCAGCACTTGGGATGCAGAGTCAGGAAGTCTTTTAAGTTTGAGAAAAGCCTGGTCAACAGAAGGAGTTCCAGGACAGCCAGGGCTACACAAAGAAACCCTGTCTTGAAAAGGAGAGGGGTCGGGGTGGAGGTCTTACAGCTTTCTAGAGAGTAAAAGATTGAAGCAAGAATGAAAACACAGGGTAGGTCTGAGGGGTGGAGATCCATTTCAGGGCCTTCTGCATGCCAGTCATACAACTCAGCTATATCAAAAGCCCCAGTTCCTGCTCTTTGAAACAAACTGGATTGCTGGAGGGTTGTCTTTCTTTCTTTCTTTCTTTCCTTCTTTCTTTCTTTCTTTCTTTCTTTCTTTCTTTCTTTCTTTCTTTCTTTCTTTCTTTCTTTGTTTTCTAGACTGTGATAGCATTAGAATTTTCTTATGCATGGCATCGAATTGATAGTTATGTTTGATGTTTGGGATATAACCATTTTCAAAATACTAATTCTGCCGACCTGGGAGGTTTTTCCCTTAGAGATGTGGGAGATACTTTTTAAGAGATGCGGCTGAGCTGGATGAAGTAGGTTCCTGAGGCCCTGTGCCTCTCTACCGCCCCCTTCCCTTCTCTGCTCCCTCCCTCTTCTTCCTGCCTGTCAATCAGCAAAGCAACTCAGCTTTCACCCTGAGTTCCAGGTTCCCACCATGATGTTCGGCCTCACGACAGACCCAGAAACAGCACCCAAGTGACCACTGGCTGTAACCTCTGCAACTTCACGTGAACCAAAGTGACTCTTTCCTTCTTGAACTTGGTTTTACAAAGTTATTTTGTCATAGAGATGAAAGCTAACCCACGTGCTGCCCCAGAAGCATGAACCTGTGTTTATCTTCCAGTCATCTGAGTTCAGTACAGTGCTTGCCACTCAACGGGGATAAGGACTGGCTAAACATACAATACTACAGAGGCTGGAGAGATGGCCTAGTGGTTAAGAACACTGACTGCTCTGCAGAGGACCTGGGTTCAATTTCAGCAACCACCTGGTGGCTCACAACCATCTTTAACTTGGGTTCCAGGAAATCCAACACCCTCTCTGGTCTCCTAGGGAGTCGTGTACTGACAAGCATGTAGGCAAACACCAATTTACATAAAGTAGAAATAATTTTTAAAAAAACATAAAATTTCGATCACAATAAAACCATTAGTTGGGTGCCAACTTGAAACCTACTGCTTAGAAAAGGCTGAAACTTAGAGGCTTCTGTGTGACACATCACCTAAAATGCCCTCATAGCTTGTCACCTGGCTATCACTCAGGAAAACTCAGTAGTTTGTTAGGTGCCGCTGTGTATCGTATTTTGCTAATTTTTTTTTTGGGGGGGGGGGTTCGAGACAGGGTTTCTCTGTGTAGCCCTCGCTGTCCTGGAACTCACTCTGTAGACCAGGCTGGCCTCGAACTCAGAAATCCGCCTGCCTCTGCCTCCCAAGTGCTGGGATTAAAGGCGTGCGCCACCACACCCGGCTGTATTTTGCTAATTTTATCAGCTGTATCCTTAATTTGAAATAATCACCACTCTATTTATAATTAAGTTAGAAGTATCAGGGGTGGGGGCCAGAGCAATGGGCTAGTACTTTACAGCTCCTGCAGAGGACCTGGATGGGTTTCCAACACTCAGAATCAGGCAACTCACAAACTCCTATAACTCTATTCCAGGGGACCTAAAACCCACCTTTAGCCTCTACAGGCACCTGCACACGTGTGATGCACATACACCCACCAGGCACACATACGTATACATACATTTAAAAAATCGTCTTTAAATAATTTAAAAAAAAAGAAATATCAGCGACCTGGTTATGATTTTATGATAGAGCTCCTGCCAGACGTGTTCAAGGCTCAGAGCTCCATCTCAGGCACACACAAAAGGATTATTAGTGACTAACTTGATAGTTCCCTCAAGGGCGCTGAAGTAGATTTTTCATGGGAATCTGTGGCAGTTTATACATGTCGGGGTTGGGGGGCTGGGGACTGAACCCAGGGCCTCAATCCTGTTGAATACACACACTTAACTACATCCTCACCCAGACTGGTGGTTCTTGGCTTCAGTTCAGAAAGTACCTGTGAGGCCTGAGAAAACTGAAGCAGGATATAAAGCCAAACATGTGGGGAAACTCTGCTACTTAAGGTCAAAATCCACTATGACCATGAGCCTCTGGGCTCAGTGCAACATGGGAGACTCCCTTCATTAGCATGGCTTCTTCTTCTCTTACCTTGCTTGAGGAATTTGCAGCCCCATACCTGCCTTTACCAGAGGAATTCCGCATAGCCCTACTTAGATTATGGGATCAATTTCCTTTCTCCTGATAACTTGTTCATCCAGCCCCTGAGATTCCTGAATGCTTCCCCATGCTAGGGAGGCATTTTGGTACCTCAAGCCCTCAGTCAGTGACCTTTGCCCATTCTGGATGCCCCTACCCTCAGTCCCCCAGGACTTTATAAGCCTCCAATTATCCTAAATAAAGTCGATCTGCCTCCTGACAGCAGGCCCAGTGTATGTATGTACTCACAGGGCTTCTGAAAGCCCTGTTTGTCATCTCTGCTCCAACGCTCTTTGTGGATTGTATCAGGTCAATGATTTACAAGAGCAGAGAGACCCACACAAGAAATGACATGGATTTAAACCCTTCAAGAATGAACTCAGCTCCTTGAATGTGGGGACCAGGACAGTGTCAATGAACTTCTGGCTTCCAAGAATCCTTGATGGATCTTAGACATGAATAACCCATCAATACAAGACCTGCTTTAAAATGCTAAGATTAATTGAGTCATGGTGTTTTCAAATCAACACAGTACTATGTTCTCGTGAGCAAGAGAATGGCTCTAATGTATGCCAGTCCTTCTGCTAATGACCTCAAAGAAGGCTTGATTAAAAATTCTTATTTATTAATTTTATTTTTATATGTGTGAATGTTTTAGTTGCATATATGTCTGTGTACCATGTATAGAGTAATATTAGTATATGTATATACTAATATAATATAGTATATAGTAATATAATGTAGTATATACTAATATAATATAGTAATATGGTATATGTATATATTAGAAAGCTGAAGAGAACATAAGGTCTCCCTGGAACTGGAATTATAGATGGTTGTGAGCTAGCAGGTGGGTCTTGGGAATCGAACCCAGGTCCTTCAGGAAAGCAGCCAAGGCTCTTATCTTGAGTCCTCACGCTAGCCTTAAAGTTATTGCCGTTGACATTGTTCTTTGTCTCTGCACGTTCTCAGGTCAAGACAGCAAGAGGCCAAGAATGCCACATGTGCTTCCCGTCTTCCTCCAATAGTTCTGATGCACTAAATTAAACAAGAACCCAAAAGTCATGGAATCCTTCCTTCTTACAGAATCCAGCACCCTGCAAATGTTCAGCGGATGGGCATGTCACGCCTGCCATTGGGAAGGCTGGCTGCTTTAATCTGAGCTACAGCAGTGGACAGCATCCTGGCAACTTGTAGCTCTAGAAAGTGTTTTTCATGTTTTGTTGCCGCTTTTGGGTGGGGCTTGAAAATATGCCCCATAGTGTAATTGACTCATTTCTCTGGCAAGTGAAGAAAACATCAGGAGTTAGGAAACGTCACAAATCTAACCAAGGACTTTGCAGCACAGCTCAACCTCAAAAAGACCAAGAGCTTTCATTTTGTTTTGTTTTGTTTTGTTTTCATCTTCAAACAAGGTCGCTGCTATGTAGTCCTGGCTGGCTCAGAACTTACCACGTACACCAGACTACCCTCAGATTTGCAGCAATCTTCTGGCCTCAGCTGCCCCAATGCTTGGCATATAGGTGTGTATCACCAGACCTAGCTAGCATCTTATTTTCAATGTAAAATAGTGACATCGTGACTCCAAAGAACACGTGGGATGGGTGTGGGTGGTTGGGGCTATGACACACCAGCGCAGGACACTTGAAACAGAAGAAACAACTGCATATAGTAAAATTGTCACAAGATCTCATTCTTCATCTCCAGAACTGGCACAGGCACATTCCTCACGCATGGGAACACAGTGGCCCGCAGCCAGCAGCTCCTGCATGGCTGCTTCACACAGAGACCTGTGCTCACTCACCGATGCCCTTAATCAAGTTGCTAATTTTTGTGACTTCCCAAAGCACTGATTCAGGAGAAGCAGCAGCTAGATGTTCCTGCTCCCTCCACTGATGGAGCGTTTGCAGTGGCGTTCTGAGGGTGACACCATCAGTTGCTGCCACCCTTCAATATGCTCAGTCCCAGCTTGGAAGGCTCTCTGACTCCTCTTTTATTCTTTTCAATCTTATACCTTGCCCACCAATAATTTTGATTCTACTTTAAAATATATTTAGAAGCATATATATATATATATATATATATATATATATATATATATANTGTGTGTGTGTGTGTGTGTGTGTGTGTGTGTGTGTGTATCGCTAACCTTCACTGCCACCTTCCTGGATATCATGCAGGCCCAAGCTACCATGGTCTCACCTCAGTTACAGCAACAGTTTCCTAGCAGCCTCCCTCTTAGGCACCACAGTCTATTCTCCTCACAGCAGCCAGGAGATCTTTTGAAAACACAAGTCACAAGCTTATGATGCACCTCATTAGGAGCACAGTGCCCAAAGCGTTTGGCTCTAACCCCTAGCACTGCATAAAACCAGGAGTGGCGGTACATGCCTGTAATCCCAGCACTGGGGGGGGGGGGGGGGGGGGGGGGGGGGGGGGGGGGGGGAGGCAGAAGGATCATAACTTCATTCAAGGTCATCCTTGGCTACTTAAATTTGAGACCAGCCTAGGCTATAGGAAACTTGTCGAAAAATAAAAAAAATAAAAAAAGTTACTTTATGTCATACTGCTGTGTTTAAAACCATGGAATGGCTAGTTTGATGTGTCAATTTGGTTAGAAAATAATAGCATCTAGTTACTAAAATATACATTTCAGAGGAGCCAGCTTCCACCACCCATTTAAATTGTTGCTTTGAAACATGATTTTCTATATATGCATGCATTATATGATATATGTTAAATATAATATTTTTATTTACAACTGAATATAATATTTCTCTATATATACCACATTTTCATTATCCATCAGCTGATAGACATCTAGGCTGTACCCTTCATTGTATGAGAGCTTTTTAATTTCATGAGCACCTGCTTGTCTTAAGGCCTGTGCTACCAGGGTTCTGTCCAAAAATTCCTTTCCTATGCCTATAAGTTAACTTCCCTTTTTTCTCCTCTATCAGATGTAGTGTCAGGTCTTATGTTGAAATCTTGGATGTATTTGGTGTTGAGTCCTGTGTGCAGGGTGAGAGATAAGGATCTAGTTTCATTCCTCCACATGTAACTATCCAGTGTGACCAGCACCGTTTGTTGAAGATATTGCCATTTCTCCAGTGTGGTTTTTCTTGTTTGTTGGTTTGTTTTTTCATTGTTGTTGTTATTGAGAATCACAGGGCTATGGAAGGGTGTAACTGTAGGTCCTCAATTCTATTCTTGGATCAACGTGTCTGTTTTTATACCAGTACCATCCTGGTTTTATCACTATAGTGTAACTTGAAATCAGGCATGGTGATATCTCCAGTAGTGTTTTAATTGTTCTAGATTATTTTAGTTATTCTGGGTTTTTTGTGTTTTCCTGTGAATTTTAGGATTATTTTTTTCAATTTCTATTTAAAAAAATTGCACCCAGATTTTGAGAGTGGTTACACTCAATTTGTAGGTTGCTTTTGGTAAGATGGCCTTTTCCACAATATTTATTCTTTTAATCCAAGAGCATGGAAAATCTTTCCACATTCTGGCATCTTCTCCTATTTCTTTCTTCAGAGCCCTAAAGATTTGCTTGTTCGGATCTTTCACTTCCTTGGTTAGGTTTATTCTAAGCTTCCTTTGAAGCTGGTGGATGAGATTGTTTCTCTGATTTTTTTTTCTTGGTATGCTTATCATTATTATAGATGAGGAAATTGGTTTATATAAGGACAGTTGGATATTAATTAAATGTTGAAGATATATATCTAGATATATAAATTATCTCTCTATATGTAATTTAATTGTTTTATATCCTGCTACTTTACTAAATGTATTTACCAACTGTAGAAGTTTTCTGATTGGAGTCTTATATTTAGAATCATACTCCTGCAATAAGGATGTTTTGACCTCTTTCTTTCCTCTTTGTATCCCCTTGACCTCCTTCTCTTGTCTTACTCCTCTAGTTGAGACTTCAAGCACTATATTGAACAGGATGAGGGAGAGCCAATATCCTTATCTTGCTCCTGACTTTTAATACAAAAGCTTTGTGGTTTTCTCCATTTAGAATGGTGTAGGCTGCGGTCTTGCTGCATGTTGTTCTCATTATGTTTGGGTATTCCTAGATCCTGTAGGACTTTTATTATAAAAGGATGTTATATTTTGTCTTAGCTAGGGTTTTACTGCTGTGAGCAGACACCGTGACCAATGCAAGTCTTATTAAAGACAACATTTAATTGGGGCTGGCTTACAGGTTCAGAGGTTCATTCCAGTATCATCAAAGTGGAGACATGGCAGCATCCAGGCAAGCATGGTGCTGGAAAAGCTGGGAGTTCTACATCTTCATCTAAAGATTGCTAAGACTGACTTCCAGGCAGCTAGGATGAGGGTCTTAAGCTAATGAGATGATCATGTGATTTTTGTCCCTGTTCATGTTGGGAATTACATTTATTGATTTACATATGTTTAATCATCCCTGCATCTCTAGGATGAAGCCAAGTTGATCATGCTGGATGATTTTTTTATGCACTCTGGAACTTGGTTTGCAAGTATTTTATTGAGATTTGGGGGGAGGGAGGCTATGTTCATCAGGGACATTGGCCTATACTCTATTGGAGGGGGTATCTTTTTTTTGTTTTTGGTATCAGGGTAGTACTGACTTCATATAAAGAATTTAGACATGTTCTTTCCTTTTTCTGTTTTATGGAATGACTTGAGGATTATTGGTGTTAGTTATTTGCTGGTCTGGTATTATCCTGGGTAGACTTCATCTGGCCCCGGGCTTGTTTTAGCTCAGAGATTTTTTTTTTAATTACTGAGTTTATCTCAGTTGCTATAGGTCTCTTTGGATTATTTACTTCCTTTGTAGTGGTTTGAATAAGTATGGTCTCCATAGACTCATGTTTGAATGCTTGGCCATAGGGAGTGGCACTGTTAGGAGCTGTGGCCTTGTTGGGCGAAGTGTGTACACTGCCTCTCTCTGCTGCCTTTGGATCAATATATAGAACTCTCGGTCCCTCCAGCACCATGTCTGCCTGCAGGCTGCCATGCTTCCCTCCACGATGATAATGGACTAAACCTCTGATACTGTAAGGCAGCTCCAGTTAAGAGTTGCCATGGTCATGGTGTCTCTTGACAGCAATGGCACTCTTGGACAGCTTTGATTTAACTTTGGTAGGTTGTATGCATCTAGAAGTTCATCTGCTTTTTAAGATCCGTGTTGTTGGTAAGGCTTTCCACTGTGTGTACAATGACTTGCCGAATTTTTCCTTCCCTGAATCCTTTCAGTTCGGGCTTTCTTCAGCAACTCCATCTCTTTGTGGAATTAAATTTTCACATCTTGGACTGACTTCCTCATTTAATTTATCTCTGGTTTGCTCCCTTGGAGTATAGTCATGTCTTCTTTGAGTTGTCTGAACTTACTCACAGTCAGACTTTCGAATTCGTTGTTAGTTCTCCTAGGTCGTAGGTACCATTATGATGGGATTCTTTTTATTTTTTTAAGATTTATTTATTTTATTTATATGAGTACACTGTAGCTGTCTTCAGATACATCAGAAGAGGACATTAGATCCCATTACAGATAGTTGTGAGCCACCATGTGGTTGCTGGTAATTGAAGTCTGGAAAAGCAGTCAGTGCTCTTAACCCCTGAGCCATCTCTCCAGCCCATGATGGGATTCTTAACTTGGAGAGGAGACATGTTGTCCTGGTTTTTCATGCTGTTTCTGTGCTGAGACTTGTACATATAGTTTATTGGTTGAGGCCTCTTACCTACCTACCTTCTTCCTTCTTTTCTTCTTTACTTCCTCTGTCTCTCTCTCTTTTTCTGGTTGTCATTCAAGTTGCTTTCCTATTTTCAGTCAGGCAGGGGGCACAGATTAGTAAGCAGACCAAGAGGATAGAGTGTGATCAGGTAGTGCTGTAACTGATTCTCCCTGCATGCTCTGGGACAGTAACCTTAACCCCAAGCAAGGCCTGTTGGTTTACAGATGTCCTAAGGGCTTGCTATAGGTACTCTGAGCAGAGACTCAGAGAGAGGTTACCACCACAGACTAAATGATATGCACTTGGAGTAGTGGTCACCTCACAAGCTTCTTGAGAATTGTAAGTGGAAAGATGCCCTGTGACATCCAAGTTTCAGCTTAGCTGTCACCAGATTGACCCCATTTCAGCTGGGTTCACAATCCTCATTCCATGTCTTATATGTTGTCTTCACAGCACATATCCTCACGTGATTCCTACATGTCTCGCTACTTCTAGGCAGGCACTACCAATGCAGGAACCTTCCCTATACTATCCCAGGATGCAACAGAGCCTGACTTACAGTAAATGTTCGGTATATGGTTCATGGGAAAAAATAATTTCTTTAGTGTTTACTATGCACTAGGCGTTGTGCTTTTTAAACTTTTTATTTGATGTGTATGAGTGTTTTGTCTGTGTATGTCTTGTGTGTCACGTGTGTGCCTGGTGCTGGTGGAGGCCAGTGAGGATGTCAGATTCCCCCTTGAACTGGAGGTACAGCCCGTTGTGAGCCACAGGTAGGTATTGGGAATCAAACCAAGATCCTATGGAGGAGCAACCAGTGCTCTTAACTGCTGAGCCATCCATCTCTCTAGGCCCCTAGACACTGAACTAAATGCTATCCATGAAATAATGTAACACCTAACATAGCTCTGTGAGGGAATAATACAATTCACATGTACAGATAAGGAAACCCAGGAACAAAGAGGATAACCAGCAAGACCAAGGCCATACAGTTGGGACATAAATGTTTAGGGCTCATAACAGAATTCCTCAAAGCCTCATGGCTTAAAACAATCTGCTCTCTCCTGTTGTAATACCATGGACTCGCTGGCCTCAGAGAGATGGATCTCGCTTGAGTTCTTTCCTTCATTATGGCAAGCTGGCAGAAAACAAAACCACTTAGTCTGCTCAAGGTCTGGACCTCCTAGATGACTTTCTCAATAATAGGTCTGAGTGTGTGTGTGTGTGTGTGTGTGTGTGTGTGTGTGTGTGTGTGTGTGTGCGCGCGCGCGCGCATGTGTGTGTGCACGCGGGGGTTTATGTATGTATATAGGTGCATACTTGTATGGAAGTCAGGGCAACATCTGAGTATCTTCCTTAATCTCTCACTGAACCTGGAACTCGCTGAGTAGGCTAGGCTGGTTGGCCAGTGAGCTCCAAGGGGCCTCCTGTGATGGGATTAAACAAGATTACACCCAGGGTTTTCATTTTAACTTGAGTGATGAATATCTGCACTCAGGTTCTCCTGATTGCAGGTCAGCACTTTACTGAGTAAACCATCTCCTCAGATCCAAATGCACTTGGAATTTTTTTTCTTTTTTGAGAGAGAGGGTCTTCTTAGGTAGCTCAGGTTGACCCCAAATTCACTATATAGCCTAGGTTATCCTCAATTTTACCATTCTACTGCACCAGACTTCTTGTTTGTTTGTTTGTTGGTTGGTTGGTTGGTTGGTTTTTCAAGACAGGGTTTCTCTGTATAGCCCTGGCTGTCCTGGAGCTCACTTTGTAGACCAGGCTGGCCTCGAACTCAGAAATCCACCTGCCTCTGCCTCCCGAGTGCTGGGATTAAAGGCGTGCGCCACCACACCCGGCCTCCAGACTTCTTGTTGAGACCAGAGACATATGCCACCATGCCCTGGGCTCTAGAATGTATATTTTTACAAACCAAAGATGGACTGGGTGTGTAGTCAGTGACTCTTGGTTTGATGCCCAGCATAGAGAATAAAAAAAAAAAGGAAAGGGTATGGGAAGGTCTTCTGCCCTAGGCCACTCCCACAAGTCTCTTCTGCTCACTCCTGGGGGGACACTGGGAAACCAGGAGTCGTGGCAATGGAGGCCATCTTTGGAGACTCCAAGTACAGGGCTGGATATGTACCCAGCAGTCTGGCTCCAGAAACTACATCTTAGACACTAGGACATGATGTGTCTTCACTGGGAATCCCTGGATAATGGTTTTAGCTGGTTTGTGTAAGTAGGAGCTTGTTTGGTGATTTGGAATGCCAAAGAAGGGTAGAGTCTTCATCTGTAAGGACAGAAATGCACTCGCAGTGTCTTTAGTGCAGTTCTGGGGCAGAAGCCAGGACCTTGCACATGAGAGGCAAGTGCCTTTCCATTGAGCTCAGCCCTATCTCGTGGGTTTCACTGTCAGTCCTTTCTCTGCTTCTAAATACCTAATCTCAAAGTCATGAGGAGCCTTCAGTTGGTGCTGGGGTGGGAGCGGGCTGGGGAGGGAGGCTTAGAGGCACTTCTGTGGGTGAAATCTTATGAAAGATCGTATTTTAAATGAAGAAAGGACACAGTGAGTAGTTTCCCATGGGACTCCGCCATGCCCCCCAAGGGATTAGCATGTAGCTTGAAACCAGTTGGCTTGCAGGCAAGTTCTACACAAACATCACATTTTGATTCCTTTTTACAGCCCCGGAGAAGTGGTTTTAAAAGATCAACATCACCTCTAGCACTGTGCCAAGGGGCCTTCTATCTAATACCCACTTCATCCCTCTCATCAACCGAGGTGCCAGCTTCAGGAACTTCACCACAGACCTAGCAAATGTGTAAACAGGGATTAAAACTCGCGTCAATAGGACTTTCCAATGCTTATTCTTCTAGGCGCCAAGAAATGCCACACAAACCACCCACCATTTTGACCCCTGTTCACTATGCCTCTCCCTGCTTCTATTCAGGGGTGTGATTTCTCAACCATCATTAAAGTTTCTGGGTTCAGTCAGTTCAGCACCGGATGGGCACATCATGAGCAATTTTAGTGAATTAATGATTAGGATTCCTTCAGAGGAGGTCAGTGGTAGCCCAGAGATTTTTATTGAGTCTGTGTCTAGCAGTGAAACCCTTACATTCATTTCTGGAGCCACCTAATATTAAAACAGTCATCGGCTTCTATGTGCCATTCCTCTTCTCAGTCTGGCCTATCTTTGATGAACTATCTTGCCCTCGACATTTGGAAAGCACTATTTGGTCATGCACAGTGTTCAAAAGTGAACATTTGCCAGGCGGTGGTGGCGCACACCTTTAATCCTAGCACTCGGGAGGCAGAGGCAGGCAGATTTCAAGGCCAGTCTGGTCTACAAAGTGAGTTCCAGGACAGCCAGGGCTATACAGAGAAACCCTGTCTCGAAAAACCAAAAAAAAAAAAAAAAAAAAAAAAAAAAGTGAACATTTGATGGGGGCTCCTAGGGTGTGGTGGGGAAGGAAGGGTGATATTTAGTGGCAGGACTTAGGGTTTAGGAAGCTTTAATCCTGACTCTACACTGCTCTAAGTGTCCTGCTTATTCCAGATGTCTACACTTGTTGTCCAAGACTTACCTTTCATGGACTAATGAATAATGCATTTGAAGAAAACACTTGGGGTTCCCCCCAAGTTCCTAGAGTAAGAAATTCAAAGATGGCCACCAGCGTAATTGCACTGTTGAGGTGTACATATGTGAGGGCAATGGACAATTTCCTAGTCTGTTCCTCAGGCTCAAGGGACAGCAATCTGCATGCATAACATCTCTCTGTGTGAAGAACAAGACACAACAGCCATCTGCAAGCACACACCCAACTCTAAGGACATGGAAGGAACTGTTTGGAAAGGACTCTAAGAAACTTGTAAAGCCTCTAAGACCGCATTCATCAAACAAGCCACAAAGGAGCCCACTCTCTTCCACTGAGAGCTTTTAAGGAATTTGCAAAGTTGTCACAGGCCAATTCAAATTTGCCACTGGGTTCATATCATCGATTGAACTGGTCACAAGCAAGGGCGATGAAAGTAAATTTCTCAGTCCTGCTAATAATACTTTTTAAAAATCTTTCCTGGGTGTTTACCTTTATCAAATGCCCTCTCCACTGGCAACGTTGTTATCAAAGAATTTCTGTCAAAAAAGAAAACCATGAAGACTTCATTTCCATGTTTCTCCTGTCTGTTCATTAAGCCTTTCTAAAGGCATCAGATTGAAAACAGCCCTAAAAATACAGGCAGAATAAATAAGTGTATTTATAAAACATCATGTTTCCAATCAATAAAAACATACTTAATTTCCATGTGAAAGAGGAAAGAAAAACAAAATTAAAAGAGGCAAAAGAAGCCCTCAAAAGCAAGCTGAAAACTAAACAAATTTAGAAAAAGTGGACTGGGGCCCCAGTGGGAAAGTGCTACCCACTTGATTATTTATCTAGGATTTATATTTGTCCTTCCCAAAAGGACTGTAGGCAACAGGAAAGCTTTGTACTTCTAGTGTCTTAATGATTGAACCCTAGCTAGAGGAATTTGTCTACAGCAAGACGCTTAAGCGATCTGAACAGGGTAAGCTTTCTGAATTACAAGCTATCAGTTTAAAAGCCCGGACTCAGTCAGAGAAGATGCACCTAACCCTCGAAAGACTTGGGACCCCAGGAAGTGGGGAGGTCTGGTGGGGTGGAGGTGTGACGGGGACCTCCTCTTGAGGGAGGAGCTGGGAAAAGGAGGTGTGGGATGTGGAGGGTGGACAGGGAGGGGGATAAAGTCTGAACTATAAAAAAAGGTTAAAGAATAAAAATAAAAAGCAAGACAAGTAGCAATTGCAATGTCCTTAGCCCAGTCCTATGGCTCTCAAGCTTGAATGAAGATGCAAACAGGTCCTACTAATGGCCCGCATCCATACTTTCCTTTGATGTCAATCATATCAACTTTAGCTTTGGGTAAAACTGTTATTCGGGTGACTAAATGATTACTATTTCAGATTCCTATAAGAGAAATGTATATATTCATTAAAAATATAGTTAAAATTAGAACTTAGTCTCCATATAATGTTAAATCCTATGTGCAGTCCAAAGCCAAGAAATACATGGTTAAGGCCAAAATTCCATTCTTCTATCTACCCTAAGGCTATTGCAGACAAATAATAGTTAAGTAATTTTAGAACCCTTTCCTTACCCTTAGGTATAATTAACTGACTTAAATGCAGAGTTCCTGCCCAAATTAATGATTTGTTTTCTCAAATTATATACCTACCACTGGTCTTCTAGAACATCGCTATATATTTCAAACATACTCGACCTCACCGCCGTTGCTGTCAATTTTCTTCTTGTTAACCATATAAATATTGTTTAGAAAGCACAAACCCCAAGCCCACTTTAATTTATAAATTCTTTAAGCAGGTTGTGAATGCCATTTAAATTTAATCAGGCTTCTAGAATGGTATATTCAGTATGATGACTTTAACATACAATAAGTCATCCTCAAGGCAATGGTACAGAAATAGCTCTCTAGGGGTCATTATTATTTATTTATAGAAACATCCAAGGCATATATAAAATAAACCTGTGAATCCAAAACCTTACAAAGAACTCTTCAAAATTTGCAATACGTAAAGCTACTTAAGAGTGAGCAACGAAATGATTACTAAACTTTCCTATCACCAAGTCTCTTCTCTCCTTCCTACTAGATCCAACTCTCTGAGGATGACTGTACCCAAAGGGTGGCACAATGGAGCACCTACCTATACAAGTGACTCAGCGAAGAGCTAAGTATGTGCACAACTAATTGTATTGCTGAGCCTGTAATACAGCAAGTCTTTTCATGGTATTAGGCAAGATGAAAATTCTATTTAGTTTTGTGCACGCATGCACATGCACACACTCGCTTGCGCGTGTGTGTGCACACACACACAGACACAGAGAAAGAGAGGGAGAGGGAAAGAGAGAAAGAGAGAGAGAGAGAGAGAGAGAGAGAGAGAGGATCTCTATAGACCAGGCTGACTCCCAATTTACAGTGATCCTCCTACCTCTGGGATTGCAGATATTAGCAACTATACCCAGCTAAAATATTACCCAAGTTCTTGAAATAGCAATTCCTCTACCTGTGAGTGAAAGGGGTAAATGTCTGCCTCACCCAGCTCAGAGAATTAAATGCAAATGAGATAAAGTGGGTCAATGTATGTAAAGGCCTGCAGAGAACTACGCATTAACATCTTAGTAGCATGAGTTGCACCTTAAGTATATTAAATGTTCCTAGGTAGAGTAAAGCAGTAGCCGATGAACAGCGGGGCAGGCGTAGGCTGGGCAGCTGAGAGTCTCTATGCAGAAGAAACATAGCTAAACTGCTTGGTTTTATTCCCAACTCGTCAGATTCATGCTGAAATTAATATTTAAAGCCTGATTTCAATACCCTTCAAACTTTTTTTTTATAATAAATGAAGCAATTACAAACCCATTGTTATCTCTGTAGCATCATCTCCTTTCTGCATTCCAATTCTCTGCTGGATTTTAAGTTCAGCAACTAATTTTAAACGCTATTCCTATATACCTTCAAGATTTCCCAATAGGCTCTGGGCTTCAAGTTTCCTGTAATTTATAGTTTCTGTAAGCACAGTCTCAGCTGTTCTTCCTGGCCACCCCCACACCAATTATTCCTCAAGTCAAACTCTGAGGGAGCCACGTTCACAGCCGACTTTTCTAGAAAAGAGAGGAATTGTTTCTAATAATCATCAGGTTCTATCTTTAATTCCACCATGGGAGTTAGAAAAATGAACAAGTAAGCTGAAAATCTCAAGGAATATTGCATCTGTGGGTCCAGGTTTGAGCTGAAGTTATCCTGAAGCTATTAATGGGCTGGTGATGTGGATGTTGGGGCTGCTGGACAGCCAGAACTGCAGGGACTTGGGTGGCCCCTGAGAGCCAGGCTCACGCCTCAGACTCATCTCGTCCAGCTCGCATCACTTCTGACGTCATCTAGGCTCACTTAGGGGGATGCTGGAAAGGTTTCTGGTCAATGTCCTAGTGAAGCACTGAGTTCACCACACTGGCCAAGACCCTGCCGACAGGTTTATTGCGACTCTACCACTTCCTTTGAGGATCTCAGATGCCTCCCACCATCGCCCGCATGTTGTCTCAAAGAAGTACTGTTACCAAGTGTGGTGGTAGCGTGCCAAGGTCTGGAGTTTCAAGCTTTGCTGCCAGGGCTTGGTGCACGGCTCTCATGCTTCAATATGGAGGCAAGAGGTTGACTACACCCCAGTCTCATTATGTCAAATCGGCTTGGAAGATTAATTTCCACTTTTCAAAGGACTTTAGTTGTTAGAATCATACTCAATTCTTGTCCCTTACCACAGACATAAGGACTATATCATCTAATGTAGACGTCTGTGTGGCTAACTTCCTGTAGAAGTTAACTACAGGATGTTAAGAAACACTCAGTCTCATCATGAATTACCTAATACTAAACTGTTTCCTAACTCTCAAATCCTCTGATTTAATGTCTAGCCATGCATTTTTTTAAGAATGTGCTTAGCCAAATTAGTTACTAAGACCTAGTCAACTAAGGCCACCGCAAGTTGACAGAATGATAAGGGTGACTCAACAGGATTAAGTCATCAGCTGTGGTGGCCTAGTATCAGCTTCCCCATTGACAGGACAGGAGTACAACTAAGTGGTCAGGAGCATTTCCATCTGCAATGTCTTTACACAGGTAAAATTAATCCCTAGAATTCTCTGGAACTGTGCAAAGGACACAGACAGACAGACAGACAGACAGACACACACACACACATACACATACAGAGAGAGAGAGAGAGAGAGAGAGAGAGAGAGAAAGAGAGAGGCCATTAAGCACTTGAAAGGTGGCTATACGATTAGGAAATGAAAGTTGATTCATTTAAATAATCAGAGAAGACAATGTGCTGAATAGACAATGTGTCATCTAAGAAGTTGCTATTAAAATTTAATATCCTAGACTAGAGGCTGGGAACGTATTTCAGTTGTACATCAGCTGATCTCCAGGGAGCTTCCAGGTTTTCAGTGCCAGACTGAGACTGCTAAGGTGTCTGGCTTAGTTGACTTTAACACACACGTGCACACACACACACACACACACACACACACATTATTGGTTTCATTCCTTTCAGGAACACTGTCTGATACAACTGGCTTTGAGAAAGTCTCTTTGGACTGCCTTGGGTAGTTACCCAAGAGGACACCCCTGCCCAGGACAGGGGCCACAAAGGGTGCGTGGGCCTCTCAGCTGGAGCCACGGTATCCTAACTGCATACACATCTGCCTATGAAACACTGGAAGGCAGGAGAAGACATAGTTCTTCATCGTTGCCCTCCCAACCTCTTCGAGTCCAGGACTCTCTCTACTCAGGCTTTTGGTTGGCTTCAGCTCCATTAGGATCCTCTGGCTTTAGTTTCCCATCCAGACAATGGTCTTTGTTCCTTCCTGTCCCTGCCACACTGGCCCCCTTGAGTTATTAAGGCAATTATATCCGTTCCCCACCCTACCACTTAACACTCCACACTCACGCCACCACCACACCCCTATGCCTCTTTTTTTTTTTTTTTTTTTTTTTTTGGCAACTGTACTTCCTCTGAGGCAAAGCTCTCTCAGGTCCAGAAACCCCTCCCAGTGGACACACCCCTCCCTAGTCTGATGCCACAGCAACGTGACTACAAAGTCCTCCAATACACAATCAACCATTCTGTTTGACTAGCTAGGCACATGATGTCTCTCAGATCATTTTGACCTCGCAACTGAGTCACAATTAAACCACAATTATAATAAGAAACCAAGTCTCTTTACATCTGTTCCCCAGCCTTAGGTCACATTTATTAGCATCAGGGTTTCAAAGCTGTTTCTGGAACGTCGTCTCCCCTAGCTCCATGTGCTATAATGATAGAATGAAATCTGTATCCATTCGCTAGAATTTTACAAGAGGGCATCAAGGCTCACAAAAAAAAGCCACGTTTTATATTATGGAGGGGTCCTTCTCTCAAATCTGCCTGCCAAACTCAGGTCTCTACTACAGGTAAAGTTGGGCTTATCAAACCAATGTCTCCGACTAACTCGCTTGGCCTCAGCTTTCCTACGTAAAGTAGAGGATCTAATGATCAAAGTGATTCTGCAGGTTCGATGAAATGCTTGTGAATTTACCTGGCATGGTTAAGTGCCTGGCACACAGTCCTTCAAACATGATCTGGGGCTGGGTATGTAACTCAGTGGTAGAGCAATTATCTAGCATGCATGGGGCTCTGGGTTCAGTCCACAGCAACAGAAAACACATACGTGCAATGAATCATAACTGACTAAATGCACACTTTTGATTACCAAATAACTTCCCAGGAGCAACAAGAAAATGAAGATAGCAACAAAAGTTACGGCAGCAGTGACCGGAAACCGTGATTCAGGTGACGCTTATTTTCATTAATTCTGTGTCTGTATCTGGTTTCCTACCTTGACTATGGCTGATACAGCCCACAGTGAGCACTATGGGCATTTTATTAAGCCCTCATAACTAGCGTCCTCCATTCTTCGATGGCCTTCAGTGGTGGTTCCTGAGAAGGGAGAGTAACTGGCAGCAATGGTGGTAACTGTTGTTCTTTTTCTCCGGAGTATGAAGTAGTCAAAACTGCTTTGATCGTTTATTTCCCACAGGGAGTTGTGTGGGCAGGCACAGCATCTAACTTTCAATGGTGTTTACACCAGACCTCTAACTAGAAACAGCCTTAATCAGGAATTCAAAATGACTCAATTGAGTCAGGCCCGAGTTGTCAGAAACTGGTGCTTGAAGGATTTCTCCCTTCAACCATCATCTTGAGCCCTCTCTAATCGCTATTGCAGGACACCCCCAGGTCTCTTAATAAACCTCCCAGATAGCTGAAGTAAATCCAGTATTTCGCGTTTTCCGGAATCTGCCACTAACCCAAATCCTGACACCAGGCGACGCAAACGGCATCAGCCTGCACTGTTTCCAGTACCCACGTCCAGAAGAACACCTTTAAAATAAATGCTTACTGTGATTTTCCAAGTACATTTGCTATTCGGAGGGTACATTCCAGGAAAACCTTCACTGCCAATAAATCCAGACTCTCCGGTAAGAATGCCGCCACATGTGAAAACAGGTCTGCGAAAATAAGAGAAAGAACGTTTACATTGATCTGCAGTCTAACAATCTAATGTTAATTCCAAAAGGGCATACATGCTGATATGAACGAGTTAATGTTGTTTAATAAAATCTTTCACCAGAGAAAAGATCTGAAAGCTTGCCATCTCTTAGAATATTTAAATTATAGCCCGATAACGCACTCACCCAAATTCATCATTAAGACAGGTAATATATGTGCATCTATAGTAAAATATCCCACTCAGAAAGTCGTATAAAAATTGAATGACTTAACGGGAGAGAGTGGGAGAGGTATTGAGGGTCACTCTGGTAGAGCGGCATGGTTTAAAAGACATGGTAAAAAAAGACATGGTAAAGATTAAGTTTGTCTCCAGATTTAGAGACAGGCCTTTTCTCCCCTTTTCGGAAAACTTGGGTGTCTCAGAGCGCCCCTCCCCGCGCCCCGGGAAAAGGGGAGGCAGCCGCGGCTAGAGGTGATGCGGGAGTTAGCCATCCTGTAGGTGCCTCTGGCCAAGCACTAGGCTGTTAGTGAGGAGTCACTTAAAAGTGCGGCTCCCCAGGTTGGCCTTAGATTGGCCGAGACTGGGAGGAAAAGCGCGGGGCGGAGGAGGGCGCACATTCAAGCCCCAGTGCTCCCTGCACCGGCGCCCAAACCGCTAGGAGGCAAGGCAAGGAAGGGCGAGCCGCGCCACGTGGTGGCCCAGGAGCCGTAAGGCCAGCGCTCGGGGAAGCGGTGGCGCTGTGCGGGGTCCCGGGCGCTGGGAAGGGAGGGCGAGGGGACGTTACCTCTCTGGGGTCTGCGGCCGGGCCATCCGCGCGGTGGCCAGAAGCAGGCAGAGCGGGATGCAGGCGCTCGCGCCCCCCATGACCGGCAGCTCACTGCAGCATCCCGCCCGGTGCCCGCAGCCAGGTACAGAGTGCGCCGCGGCCGGCGGGAGGGCGGCTTTTGAAGGCGATCCCGGCCGACTCCACGCCTAATTTCCCCAGGGGACGCGCCCTGGCAGCCGCCGGCGGCGGCTGAATGTCCCGTTTGTTCTCCAGCGGGAGGGGCCACGGCTTGTCCCCTGGGCGGCCGCGGGGGAAGGGAGCCCCGCCAGCGGTACCCAGGGCCAGCCTCGGCTTTCCGGGGTGGGGGTGGGGGGTGCCCCCAGCTGCTCTCAAGTAAAACTGCCGGGGAACCCGGCTCCTCCTTTGTGTTCTTGGAATAGCAGCCCCAAGGGGCAAGTAAAGAGATCCTTCCATAGTGGACTTCCAGACCTTACTCTCGCTGTAAATACACTCGCGCTTGAGCCTGTGTGCAGCGGAGTATAACAATGGCTAGAGAGATGGTTTTGTGGGCAGATTTCAACACGCATTTGCAAGCAAGCGATTTGTGAGTGAATTGTCATTAAATGTCAGATCCTCTCATCTCACCACCCATGTTAGGTTCTCTGCAGGCACCTCTGTCATTTGAAGTTTTCCCAACGACCGAAAAATGAAACTTTATTGATGATTTATAAACCATATCCCTGAGAACGGTTCTAACATCGAGGCTTTAACTTCAGAAAATTTTCATACTTTTTTTTAAACCGTCACCAGAAAGTCCTAAAAGACCAACAAGAGCAGAATGTACTCGAGACTCATGGGAGATACAACTTAACTTGAGGGTTTCATTAATGATGCTCCTTTTGCATTATGTTCACCTTTGTAAGAAGAAGAAGAAAAAAGAAAAACCAACCAACAAACAAAAACAAGGCAAGGCAGTACTTGTCAATACCCCTAACTCCAGGGCTGAAGGGTAGCGCAATAGCACATAGAATAAGAGGGCCTGCTTGTGGTTCTTTCAGAGGTCCCAAGTTCATTTCCAGCACTCCATATCAGTCAGCTCCCTGGGACCTAGTACCCTCATCTGGCTTTTTTTGGGAGCACACACAAATATTTTTTAAAGATCTAATTTCTAATAATGAGTTTATAATCTTAAGAACTTAACACTCTGTCAAACAAATAACAATGATTACAGGCAATGGTCTAAAAAAGTCAAAAAAAACTACCAGGCGGCGGCAGTGGTGGTGGTGGTGGCGGCGGCGGCGGCGGCGGCGCACGCCTTTAATCCCAGTACTTGGAAGGCAGAGGCAGGCAGTTCTTTGAGTTCAAAGCCAGCCTGGTCTACAGAGTGAGTTCCAGCAAAGGCTACACAGAGAAACCCTGTTTCAGAAAAAACAAAACAAACCCTGGAAAACCCAAGGGCCTGTCTAGGAACCAGAGTCCTCTTCAGAGTTTAGATTGCCTTAGCATTTAAAACAATTTTTAATAGGTGTTTTTGCTTACATGTATATCTATGCACTGTGTGTGTGTGTGTACACTGAACACAGAGACCAGAAAAGGGTGATGAATGCCCTGGGACTGGAGTTCCAGCCAGTTGTGAGCCAGCTTGTGGGCGCTGCACCATCTCTATTCGCCTTCCCTAGTCACAGCACTGGGTTTTCTATTCTGTTTTGTTTTCATTTGTTCAAGTTGGTGGGGGGGTGGGAGGTGGGGGTGGGGCAAGAACCTTACCAGGAATTACAACTTAAAAAAAAAAAATCCCTAAATGTACCACACCCTGTATGACAGTTTAGTAAAAGGAATTACAGATTTGGCAGCAGACATCGTATTCTGAAACTTACACCCACAACTAAGTAAAAATGTCTTTAAAAGAGCCAAGAGGAAAATAAGTTGTTTATTTTATACACATTTCCAGAATGAGCTATCAGAAAACTGGAGAGTTTGTAGTTAGTTTATTACAAAGTCACAGTTTGGAGTTATATGGTGAAGACATTGCTCAATTTTTTTTTCCTAGTAATACTCTGAAGTTTTCATGTCTGAAAATACTTCTCCTGTAGGATTTTAAAATATAAAACAGTATTGACCATGCATAAATAGAAGACTGCTTGAGTGTAATTATGCAGGAGTATTTTCTTTTCTTAATTTACAGATCAATGCCTGTGTTTGTTTCCTCACTGAAGAGTAAAAGTTCTAACATGGCTCAGTCTGTTGTTGCTGACAGTCAAAAAAGACATTGATCTTACCATGTGATTTGAAAGGTTTATTAAGAACCATGTTATTTGCTCTTTAAAAACACATATTTGACCTGGAACTACAGTTCTGACCAAAATTATAAACCGTAGATGTCCTGAGATGTTTAATGTGTTAATTTGAGATAGACTCAAGGGACCTCTGAAGGAGTATGTACACGTCACATGTGTGAGATCAGTTTCTGGTGTTTTATGTTGCAGAATTGGGGTAAGAAGCTACTGGACCGCATGCAGTAGTAGCTAAAGGGAGCTGTTGAGAGACCACAGTCCTGTGGGTAGGTCATCTGAAGGATAGCAGTGGAGGGGCCAGGAGTCCTCCTTCTCAAAGGATGTGTTATTACCCTTGCCTGGTTGCACAAAGAGTCATGGGAACATGAACAAAATCATCCGTGAACTGACCACTTGGAATCTGGGATCTGCAGGGTGTTGGCATCAAGTGGGCCATTGTGTCTGTTGCTTCATCTCTGGTTCATTTATCAACCTTGTAAACATCTAAGAATGCACCGTAAATTCAGCACACTCACTCACAAGTCAGCATTAGCCCATAAAAGATCCAGCATTAAAAGATACTGACAAAAAGGAGACAGTGGGGAGCTTTATATGGCTTCTGAACTTAGGCTACTTCAAGACTAACAACTGGGGGGCTGGTGAGATGGCTCAGCCAGTAAGAGCACCCGACTGCTCTTCCGAAGGTGATGAGTTCAAATCCCAGCAATCACATGGTGGTTTACAACCACCCATAATGAGATCTGACGCCCTCCACTGGTGCGTCTGAAGTCAGCTACAGCGTACTTATGAATAATAATAATAAACGAATCCTTGGACCAGAGAGAGCAAGCGGGACCAACCAGAGCGAGTGGGGTCGACTGGAGCAAGCGGGGCCGACCAGAGCGAGCAAGGTTGACTGGAACGAGGGAAAAGAAAAAAAAAAGAAGAAGACTAACAACTGAAAGAAGCCAAAGGAGGTGGCTGATGAAAAGTCTCCACACTAGGGTGACTTTTGTCTCCCTCCTCTCCCTTTGGATCTCAGGGTCCCAAGACATGCTAAGCGTGAGCCACACTCCAAGCTCAAGGGAATGCTTTTCAATACCAAAGTATTAACGGGAACCTGTGAGACAGATGGACCCCTAGGGTGCTTTTTCAAAAGTGATTCTCTTGGCTTTACACCCCAAGAACACACACACACACACACACACACACACACACACACACACACACACCTGCAACAATCAAGTTACAAAGAAAAAAGAAGGTAAAAATCTTACCTTTTTAGAGGTTTTGTTCAATCTGTGACTGGCTGGCAAGGTGGCAGCCAGTACATCACAGCAGGAGCCTGAGGGAGCCAAACTCTTTGCCTTACAGAGGGAGGAACGAGAACAAGAGCCCAGAAGGGACCACGATCCATCTACCTGCTTAGAGAAGGGTAGACCCTCAGTTAGCGCCCACAGGACCCCACCCCTTGACAAGAGCACAGTGGGCTGAGGGTCTTGGCACTCAGGCCCTTGGGGACCGTTCCAGATACAGACAGCAGCAGTGGGGGTTACAAAGTGAAGAGAAGACTTGCCGTGTATAATGCGGTTCCATCAGGAAAGTTGTATTTTAAAAGTTTATGCTGGGTCTGGGAAGATGACTAATTGAGTCAAGGGAGGATCCGAGTTCAAATCCCCAGCACCCACATAAAAGCTGGAAGGACAGAAGGGATGTCAGAGACAGGTGAATCCAGGGGCCTCCCTGGCCAGCCTTTCTGAAGCCGGGAACTCCAGGTTCAGTAAGAGAGAGAGAGAGACTCTGCCTCAAAAAAGTAGGCAGCATGTTATTGAGGAAGACATCCTGATGTCAACATCTGGCCATACATGGAAGCATGCATGTACATATACACGTATGCAAACAACACACACACACACACACACACACACACACACACACACACCCCAGAAAAGTTCAAATTGATTCTGTACTTGTGCATGATGAGAATTAGCACTGGTCTGAAATATAACAGACATTTTGTGAAAATGCAAACCAAATTTAATATTTTAATTCTCAGTTTCATATTTTAAGATAAAGCGGTTTTTCCACACAATTAACTCTAAGAATGCTATGAGTATCTCCTGATTATCTTTTTTCTTTTTAACTTCAGACAAGGTTTCATTTTTAACCTAGGTTAGCCTAGTGTTCACTATGTACTCAGGCTGACTATAAGTTACAACGGTCCGTCTGCCTCAGCCTCTGGAATGCTGGACTATCTTTATGGGTGACTGATGTGGGTGGGCCCAGCCCACCGTGAGCAGCATCACTCTGCGTGGGACAGTATGAGAAGGCAGCTGAGCAGAAGCTATGGGGACCAACTGGTAAACAGTGATCCTCCCCTCCCTGGCCTCTGCTGCAACCTCTGCCTCCAGGATCCTGCCTTGACGTCCTTCAAAGATGGACTGTTAACTGGAAATGAAAATCAAATAAGACCCTTCCCGATTCTAAACTGATTTCCATCATGGTGTTTATCACAGCAAGAGGAAGCACACCAGGATACATGGCTTCCTCTGGTCATCTTGAAAAGTGCCTGGAAAGCAAGCCTACCAGGGCTTTGGATCTGCCAAGGAGGCAGCCATACGTTCCTGGACTCTCCCTCTCGCTGTTTTAAGTGGCACCTGGAGGAGCTCAGGTGGGCTCTGGGCACCAACTATACTTCATTGGTCTCCAGATTGATAAGTGATATTATATGAGGAAGCAAAGTGACCTGGAAAACTATCACCACACAACCTAAGTTAATGATAGTAAAACATTCCTACTATTCCCATAGTATTTTTAACTCTTCAGAGCTATGAAAGTGGGGAGTCCTTATGTTCTTTTAGGGATAATATGATAGTTGAGTTTTGACACTAATAATACAGTGCACAAAATGCCTTTGTTAGAGTAAGCTTTTTTGTCTGTTCATTTAGCCTCTGGTGTTATTAGTTATTATTATCCTGGTGCAGGGGTTGAACCCAAAGACTTGTGCCTGCACTACTCAAGAGTTCTGCCCTGAGCAGCATAATCAGCCTCTGAAGCCATCTTGAGAAATAATATCAATATGGAGGAACTTTGTTGGCTTTGAATTCTATGCAATACTCAGTCAGTACTCTGTGTTCTCCCGATTTTACAATTAAAAATTCACTTAAAAATTGTGTTTCTAGCCAGGTGTAGTGGCACATACCTTTCATCTCAACACTCTAGAGGCAAAGATGAAGGCTCTGTGAGTTCAAGGCTAGCCAGGCCTACATAGAGAGATCCAGGACATCCAAGGCTGCATAGAGACTCTCTCTCTCTCTCTCTCTCTCTCTCTCTATATATATATATATATATATATATATATATATATATATATATAGTCTAAGCACTAAATGCAGTAGTTACCTACTGTCATCTCCTCTGCAGCAAACCTGTTGGGCACTTTCCTGCTCTGGGAAATTCCAGCTTGCAACACTCCTGTGACCCTCTACAGAATGAAAGCTCAACACGGGATCCAAGGACTCATCTCAGTGCATAGGACTGTACAGTCCGTGTCGCCTGCCTCCATCTCAGCTCCAAGAGAGGTAGAAATTTGGCACTTGGGGCATGAGGGGCCCAGGTTGTTGAAATCCCTTTCAAAAACCAATGGACAGGCAGGAGAATAATTAACACCCGTGCTAGGGGCTCTACATAACTCAATGAACCCATCTCCTTCACTGAGAAGAACAGTCTGAAGGGATGTCTTTCTGTGTGAGTTTCCAAGGTAATATGTTTCAGCTGTATAGATGAGGCTGGGTCAGTCAAGGCAGCCATGAGAAGCTATACGAGCTGAACTCAGAGGAGTGGGCTATGCCTGGCTGGTTTCCAAGGGAGGTCTTCTAGGAAGAAATGTCTAACAGGAACTGTGATGAGTCCTGTACCATAACATTGCTTCTCCCTTTTAAAAAAAAGATCACTACTGAATGATTAATTATAAAAATTTAGTACATGATTATTTTCCTTATGTTGAAAATAGATTATTTTTTGTGTAATATTATGTTTTTATGTTTTATGATTATATACTCCCCTTCCTCTACTTCTCCCAGTTCCTCCCTGCCTTCTCTTCCCTCCAGACCCACTCCCTTTCTGCCTCCCATTAGGAAAGAACAGGCTTCTAAGAGATAACAACCAAACATGACAAAATAAAGTATAATACGATGACCTTGCTTCTCTTTCCAAGTCTGTGAGGTAAAGATGTTTACTGCCGTCTTACAGGCAGGGATTCTGAGATTCAAAGCAGTTAGCTACTCATTCACATAAATGAAAACCTGGTATTTGAACCTGGGCTGATTTAAAAATCAGGCTTTTAATAAATACTGTAAGTTAACCCATCATGACCTCTATCAGGACACAAAATGCTCACAGCACATGGAGACGGTAGCTGTAACTGGACTGGCAAGATGCTGTTTGCCTTCCCAGAACCCCTTCTGTAAGAAACCACCCCTCCTTGTGCTTTGTGGTTCTAGGAACACTAAGCCCTTTCACCACTCCTTAGGCACCCAGGTAGGGAATGCGACTGAGGACTGAATGAGAGAGCTCACTCAAGGTTTTCAATTATCTATTTTTGTCTCCTCTTTCTTCCCCTGGAAGTAGTGTGTAAGCAAACATTTCCAGGCCCAAGCCTGAGGTCAATGTTTCAGAACAACAGACTATAAGCCTTCCTTTCTAATTCTTCCAAGAATTACACAGACTACTGAAAAATCAGAGGTCTGCCATGTAATACTGGGAAAGTGTCAGTGGAGGCTATAGGGAGAGTCAAAGCGTTAATCAAATACTTGTGCTAGCCAGTTATGGGTGCCCATGAGTAACTTTAAGTTTTTTCAAAGCCCATTTTTAACGATGGTTCTTAAACACTTTAACCTCCCTTTTAGCCCACCACCCACCAGAGGTAGTGGAAAAGAAAGGATATGGGGGAAGCGGACCTGTTTAGAAATGGTTCTTTGGAGCAACTCCCATCTGTGTTGTCTGGAAACCAGCAGTTCAATTTATAGGTTATCAGCAGCAGCTTGATCCACTCACAAACGCTTCATGGATGCACCAGCAGTCCAGTCTGGTTGAGTTGGTATGGCAACACAAATCAGCAGTGGTGGCACTACCTAGCAGAGACTGCCAGGCCTTACCCTTGGCTCAAGTCAGCAGGAGGGAGCAGGAGGAACCCCAGGAGAAGTTCTCAGCTGTGCCTCTCTCAGGGAAGTGAAGATCAGCAAAGATGTGAGACTCACAAACATGGCATAGCTCTATAAGCAAGGCTAGCTCAACACCCATCACTGTCCCTCAAGTCTTTTCTATAGTCCTTTCCAACATCATGTGTCCTCTGTATGCCTCAGCACATGTGTCTGTCTCAGCTGACCCCACTCTGCCAATCAGCCTGAGTCCGAGGAAGTGGCAAGAAACTGCAGCACACCACCAGAAGGTTTTAATTATTATTTATTTATTTATTTTGTCGAGTTTCTCTCTTTGGAGTCCCAACAAATACAGCTCAACTATGCAATGTAAGGCGAACCAATACGTGCGTGTCATTAGCAAGGAATCCTCCATCATGAGTCCTTTCACATGCTTGCTCTAGCAGAACATCCTCTCTCCTGTGTCTGCTTCAGTAAAATGTTCCTTCATGAGTCTGCCTTAGTCTTACACCTGTGCCCACTTCAGGAAACCACTCCTTCGTGTGTTTGCCCCAACAAAACACCGTCCAACACAACTGACTTTCCAAAGAACCCTTAAGTTTCCACTGCTCTCCTACCTGGAATCCCAGCATCTAGGAGACAGGGGCAGTTGGATCATAAGTTCACGTCCAGCTTGGGCTCCATCAGACCATGGCCTAGAGATAAACTTCAGTGGTATAGTGCTTTTGCACGTGCAAGGTGCTGGGTTTGAAAACAACGATGACGATGATGATGACGACGACAAGGACAACAACAACAGCAACAACAAGCAGCCAATTACCTGGCTCACAAGTGGCAATGAGGAGTCTAAAGCATAGAAAACAGTGACATTTACTTAAATTAACCCCAAATCCCTCAGAGCTGTCTCCTTGTGTTGACTTGTATAGACAGACCTCTGTGTACACGAGGGATCAGTATCGGCTACCTGTAATGCCTGTCTTCTTCTTACACTGCCATGCTCACCACATGGAAATAGCCTCGTGCAGTAAATGGGCACACAGAGTCAGTGAGGACATTTTGTAGCTGACTAGCCAGGCTGTCTCACCGGGCTCAACATTACTCATATCTGACTCATAGGAAGCTAGGGTTCATCTGCTAGAAAGGCAGGACAGTAGGGCCACCCGATGTAAGGATAAAGACAGCAAAGATGAGCCACCGAGCAGCCAGGAATCTAGAGCAAGACCCAGAGGAGCAGGAGCCATCATCCCAGGTCCCCTGTCCCTCAGACGTCCCTCCTCTTCACTGATTCTAGATGGCTGGGGGCAGAGTTTGTGTAAACACTGGAATTCTAACCACACCAAATTCTAACACACAAATTGGCTTTTCATCTGTGTAGTTCCATCTTGTGTGTGTGTGTGTGTGTGTGTGTGTGTGTGTGTGTGTGTGTGTGTGTCTTTGGGGGGGTGTCTTAAGTAAAAATATTCTCCAATATAAAGAAAATAACTGCTCATTTTGTAAAATCTGGAAAATAATTTTTTTAAAGGATTTTTTTTTTATTATATGTAAGTACACTGTAGCTGTCCTCAGACACTCCAGAAAAGGGAGCCAGATCTCATTAGGGATGGTTGTGAGCCACCATGTGGTTGCTGGGATTTGAACTTATCACCTTTGGAAGAGCAGTCGGGTGCTCTTACCGCTGAGCCATCTCACCAGCCCAAAAAATAATTTTTTTAAAGAAAAAAACCTTACTCCCAAGACATCCAGAGACAACACTGGTGTCACGGGGGCTCCATTTACCTGCCCCCTTCTAAACTGTACTTTGGAAAACTCTATTCTCATCGAGGGGGCACAGGAAATAATTTGGCCAACTCACCTAGCTGTTCATTTTCTACTCAAGGGAAAATACCACAGTCATTGCCCACTGAACAACCAGAGTAAAGGAGTTTGGATTCTTCACCGGAGGCTGTTACTGCATTGCAAGATTGCTTTAAAGCTATTGTTCTACAAAAAACAAAACAAACAAACAAAAAAACTAGGAATACAAAGAAGATATCACCCGAATAAGTGTTATATGAAAACACAGGGATAGTGCTGTTAGAGAGAGCAGTTAGGGGTACATCATAACTTAGAGTGTATGTAAGTACGGGTACTTACATATACTTCATATAAAGCCCATGAACATAATCACAAATATCAATGATAGAGGCCTAAAGCTTAGGCCAACCTCTTCTCTCTCAGAATTCTGAAAATATTTTAGAGTCCTGTAAATGCTGGTGCAATAATCTCAACCAAACCTTCATTTTTTTTTCCTAAGAAAGGAGAAATCTGAATACACATTTTTTTTTGCTAAGATAATTGCCAAGAGAGGTATGTGGGAGAAAGCGTAATCATTTCCGGTATATAAGCATACTAATCAATGTCCACATACTTGAACATTAGCATAAACTGATCATGGGTATTAAAGGTTGTCAATTTTAAAATCTAGTGCTACCCCTGCCTGTTTGACTGAACTTAATAGGAACATATTTCTTACTTGACTGCCTTTTTTTTCTCTCCCTCAGAGATATTAGGATTGATGCTTAGCTGGGAGATATTAGCGAGGCACTAAGAGCCATCTCCCCGCCCACTGCGCTCAACCAACTGTACAAATGGGAAGCGCCCGCAGCAGACTCACCACCTCTGTGCCTGGAGCTGGCACTTGGCTCTGTTTCCTTGGTTGGCAAGGTTGCCATGGTAGTGTCTAGAAGCTTTGCTGTTGTTGTAATTGCTAGTTCATTCTCCTTTAATTTTTTGGTGTGGCACATTTAGGTCTTATTTGTAAGCACTAAATATTTTGAGAAAAATATTAGGCATATAAATGTGTGTTTTATATATTAATTCCTGAACGTTGCCCTTTATGCTTATGTAGATGGAGGGGGGGAGGATGAATGTGCCTGCTCATGTGTGTGTCTCCCAGACAGTGCTAGAAACACACACCTTGGAACGCCCTTTCTTAGACTCCAACCTGAGGCTACTCATCTGCCCAAGTGCTTTCCCCTTTCAACACTGGTTAGATTTTCAGTCTGGGCTAATCCACATCTTTTTCTTCAATCCTTCTCTCCTTATGTCTCCCATCCCTTCTTCCCTCCCTCCCTCCTTCTTTCCTTCCCCCTCTCTTCCTCCCTCCCCCCTTCTGTTTTTCCTATTGTGAGCCTTCTCAATGCCCAGTGCTACAGCCCACCATGGAGATACAGCATGAGGTAGAACAGACCTGGTCCCACACTCGTTGCTAAGAATGCCTGTAAAGTCTATTTTTTAGGAGCCAAGGAGATGGCTCAGGATCTGAGTTCAATCCCCGGCACCCCCACTATGTCTCTGGCATAATGGCACACACAGGAAGGATCCTGAACTCAGAGGCTCAACAGGCTAACTAATCAGTACACTCCAGGTCAACAAGAAACCCTGTTTTGAAAAGGAGATGAGTGATTCCTGAGAATGAAACCTGAGGTTGTCCTTTGGCCTCTACAAACGCTTCCATCGCTGTCACCTCCTACTGTTAAACGAGGCTTTATTTTTTTCAAACAATCTCATCATTTTGTAACGTGTGGGTTTTATCCTCTGAGAAGCTTGCCTACAGCAGTGAAGAACTTGAGCAAAGGTAGCCCAGTGAGGCAGGAGGCTGTGAGGAGTGTGGTGGACATGGGTGGAAACACTTGGCATGCCTGAAGCAATAGATCCCAGTGTGCGTGCGGTGGGCAGGGCTACCAGCCAATGACAGTCCTTACAGCAGATTCCCTCCTAGAAGGAGGACTATGTGCTGGATTCCAGGGTTTTATCCCAAAGGACAGCTTTGCTTTCCACGCCTTGGAGCAGGTGGGCGTGGAGTAGGAGAAGGGGCGGTACCTTCCTGCGACCCTGTGCAGGTATTAGAATTCAGTGCTCTAGCTCTCCCTCCCACCTGCGCTCATAGTGCGCCATCACCAGGGATATCTCACCATTGGAAGAGTAAGTGGGCTTGTATGGAGGCATTGTTGGATGGGCTTGTCTCAGGATGGCTAGGGGAGTCATCTCCCTCTCCACTTCTGTCCTATAGCAGTCACCTGCGGGCAATCCAGTTTTGAACTAAATGCACATTTCTTATTTTCAAAAAAGTAGATCTAAACACCCAAGTCTTCCCTACACTGTCACTGAAAACAGAAGAGTTGCAGTATAAGAAAAAAGAGACTAGACATTCTAATATGTCTAGTGACAGTACCATAGACCCAGTGGTTTATAAACAGCAAACCTTTGTTTCTCTAGAATCAGGGAAGTTTGTATTGGGGCTCTCATAGAGTCTGTGATATCAACTGATTCTAATGGGTGGTGCTTCTTCTCGGTGTCTTTGCCTGGCAGAGGAGTAAAGCAACTGCCTTGATCTTGTGAGATCAACCACTTACCTGAGTCCTGAGCTCCATTCCTTATCACCCATCACCTTTCCCTCGCCCCCACAAAAAAGATCCACCCTCTAAGCCTGAGATTGTCACTTCAAAAATCTGAGGATGGCACAAACATTGACACTACAGCACCACTCAAGAAAAACAAACTACAAGGCTTTGTGAACAGTTCCAGAATGACTATAACCTACCCACACGTGACTGAATCCCAGCTCAGGTTACCCTCTGGTCAAAGAATTCTAGCAAGTCTGAAGACATTTTGACTGTCTCCATCAGCAGCACAGCAGACAAACAACTTCACCTTCAACGTCATCACTGCCAAGAGCATTTGGAAATTTTAACAAAAACAACAAACTATTTAAAGCAAAGAGCAACCAACAAACAAAATGAACTTTAAGAATCCAAGTGGTGATTGAAGAGTTGGTGGTCGGTGAGCAATGAAACGTAAACGTACAGGCACTCTTATTCCCAGTGAGATTCTAGTGAGGTATAGCAAGACAAAGAAGGCTGGCGTGGGCTGGCCTTGGCAAACATGTACATGGCTAAACATGGAGAGGGAAGAAATCAGTGTTGGAGAGGAAGAGAGAAGGAACATGCCCTAGCCTTTGGGAGCCTTTCAAGATGGCAGGTGTTCGCTGGCTCCCTTCAGAAGCTAAGCTAAGCTTCATTCCTGTGGGAATGAAGTAGAAAGCTTCTGAGGCACTTCTTATGGGCAGGATGGGCAGAAACCTGTCCTTTCGAAACATCTGGGTGGCTAATGCTGGTCACTTGCAGCCAAGTAGTGTTGAACTGCTTCAGAGTCCTGGCCACAGCAGATGTGGTGTTGCCCCCAGAGATTGACAGTCAACCCTTTCTTGAAAGAACAGCTCCCAGATTGTTTACCTAGACAAACTGATCTCAACGTATGAGTCACGACCCACGGGGGGGCTGATTGACACTTTAATAGGGTTGGTTACCTAAGGCCAGCAAAAATCAGAGATATTTACATTATGATTCATAACAGTAGTAAAATTGCAGTTACAAAGTAGCAAGGAAAATAATTTTATGATTGGGGATCAGCACGGCATGAGGAACTGTATTAAAGGACCAGCATTAGGAAGCTTGAGAATCACTGCTCTAGACATTCTTTTATTGCTTTTTGCTTGTTTACTTTACATCCCACTTGCTGTCCTTCTCTAGACTCTTAGCCCGAATCAATCTGGCTGAACGTCTCTGGGTTTCACTCAATCCTGGGCCTCTGTGGCTTGGGAACCGGAAATCCTGTACTGATTTTTGTATTAACTATTGTCAAACTCTGCTCTCGGGTAGGGAGCTCAACGGGCATGTATGTGGCTGAACTGAGTGTCACTGAATGTCTTTGTCCCCTTCCCAGTATGGCCACATTGAATTAATCTCCATTTTCTGTTTTGTTTTTTTTTTTCTCTATTATCTTAGCTGTTTTAATTGGCTTCTTGAGTATAGGCAGCTGAACTTGGCTTCTTAGGGTTCTTACGGGCTGTGTCCCCACATTCAGTAACAGGCAACTCTGGGAGCTGATGCGTAGTTTCCAAGCATTTTGTATATTTTTACTGGTCAACTGAATTTATTAGAGGCAAGTTTTCTCTTCATTAACATGGGGAACTGTATGGTAAATATGACCAGTCATAGAAAAAGACTACATTAATAGATGTGGGAAGAAAGATTTAATATATCAATTTTTTTTCTAAAATTATTCCCAAGACCATCTTTGTAAATAGACCTGATCAAATGCTGTGTCTTGATGACCTCATCATGTTGAAATTTTCTATTGTCCAAATCAGAAAGTGACCAACTCCAAGCCTTGGGCTAGTCATTAAAAATAACAAGGACATGGTATTATCACTTCTTCCATGGGACAATAAAACCATGGCTCCTGATTCTCTCTCAAGGCTGGAATAAAGACTAGATGAGAAAAAATAAAAGTAGACTATGCTATCTTACATTCAGCTCCATGCTGTTTGTATGAAAGATTGCAGCCTAAAAGAAAAAAAAATGGTGCAAACACCCATAAGGGGACACTAAGGTGAACTCGCTCTCCTGACTGAAAGGTGAATCCTGGTTCCAAGGATATCCCTGGAACCCAGCCAGTCTCTCATCTTGGTTTCTTCCCTGTTGGTTCAATTTCTAGTTACTGCCACATCAGCTCACAAGACACTCGCAGCAGTAGCAGACTTTGAGTCTATTGGATAAGAAGATCTTATTGAGAGACCACTCGCAAATTGGTGGCAGGTGGTATCATCGAGCCCGGGAACCTCCTTCCCCAAGACTATGAGAAAGCAACGACCAGTCTTCTGAAGTGCTGTACTTAGCTGAGTATGCAGGAAGACACCCCTGGTGGAACTGAGAATGAGTATGCAGGAAGACACCCCTGGTGGAACTGAGAATCTGACCACAGTTCAGGACCTAAGGTAGAAGAATACTCAGTAGCTCCTTGGGTTGTAATAGGTGGCCTGACTCTGTTGTACAGGGATTTAATTCCAGAAGGATTCCCTGTCATGGTGGCTTTGTACAGACCAACTGGAAGAGAGTTGCAAAGGACGTAAACAAAGCCAAAAGACACATTAAGGAGCGATCAAATAAAGCAGTGGCTGAAATCAACACTATAACTGAAGAACAACAGAATGTATGATGATGAATATAACAGAACATGGTGATAGCCATTGATGTGGTGGGTAGCTTTTGCCAGGCCTCATGTCGTAAGGACTCGAAGGCTCTGTCTTAGTGGACCCAACTGTGAGAAGAGAGCATCCCTTGTCCAGGAAAAGCTTTTGGTATCTTTAGTCTTGCCCAAGAGTCCTAGGTTGGATTGAGGAGAACAAAATTGTGTAAACTGGAGTCTTCAGACCAGCGAGACTGCAGCTGTTCAGGTTATGCCCACGTTAGGAAGCTCTCATACTATATGCATTACAATAAACATGTGACATTTTGTATTTTTTATGTCAATTATAAGCTTCATACTTTAACTGTGTTAAATGCCTTTATATCGGATATGTGATTGCTTTTTTATTTCTTATTTTATTTTCATTAGCGCCTCAGATGTAAACAAATCTCGGTTTCTTAATATGAAAAAGTGTAGAAGTCCGGTTCTTCCTCCCAGCCCTGTGCTCCCAGAAATACGACTCAGACTCAAAAATACATTTAATATCTTGGCCATATCGCTAGGCTCTTCTTCTCTGATTAGCTCATAACCCACATTCTGCCATGTGGTTGGTCCATCTCATCACATCCCAGAAATCCTTTCCCTTCCTGCGAGTGTCCCACCTCCTATTTCTTACCTCAGCTCATTCATTGGCCATAGACTTTTTTTTTTCTGAGAGCTGTTGCTTATAAGAGATTCTCTCTAGAAAAAAAAAGTAATTCTCCTTTTTTCCTGAGACTTATTACAAATGACATCCAGTTGTACTGGCTCTCTCTGGAGGTGGCTCTATCCCTACAACATTCATTGTGACCAAAAGAAAAGTGGTCTTCTTCAGTGGGCAGCAGTCAACACAGAGATGTGAAACTTGTCAAAGTGCTAAGCATAAGAGATTGAAGTATCATCTGTAAATGGGACATCATCTGTTTCAACCCCTAAACCCAGAACCAAGTCACCAAGGACCAGGGACCATCACAGAAGATGAGATGGACAGACTGTAAGAGCTGGAGATCAGGAGAAGTGCTGTGGGCGCTGTCTTCTGGACATGGCCTGACTATCTCACTCTTGAGCTCACAGCAGCTGGAGTGACCTGCATAGTCAGGTCAGGAAAAATTCCAGCACCTAGGAGGTAGATGATCTCCAAACCCACACCTTACTGAGAAAGTACTGACAGTCGATAGTTACCCGGAGAGGGATAATCAGTCTTTATTCCAAAACCCGTGTACATATGGAACAACACTAACTAGACTAGTGGGTTATAGAAAATAGAAACATATATTTTGGATTGGGGGACATGTTGGGGAGGATGGGAGGGGCTTTGGAGGAGATGGGGGACTAGCTATGGTTGGATTTCATTGTACATATATATGAAATTCTTGTGAATAAGAAATTTTTAGCCGGGCGTGGTGGCGCACGCCTTTAATCCCAGCACTCGGGAGGCAGAGGCAGGTGGATTTCTGAGTTCGAGGCCAGCCTGGTCTACAGAGTGAGTTCCAGGACAGCCAGGGCTACACAGAGAAACCCTGTCTCGAAAAAAACCAAAAAAAAAAAAGAAATTTTTAATAATAATGAAAAATGGCATTCTTTCTAATAACTGTCTAGGCTTCGGCCATTCACCCCACCATAATTTTGTGGTCTGAGAGAGTAGAGCTAGTGACGGCTGCTGGCCTGGCTAAGCAGGGTGTTCTGAGAGGGCCCGTGCTTGTGCCCGTGGAGATTTCAGTCAGAGGGCTCTGTGAGTTGTCACATGTGCTTCTTGTAGCCTTCCTGTTCTAAGTCCCTGGGTCACCACGGGCTGGTTGTCAATGCACAGGGAGGCTGTTGGGAACCGTAACTTACCTACTCTGGGAGAGTACTCTGCACCTGCAGGCTCAACCAAGAACAAATGGAAACTATGTTGAGAAAAAAATTAGCATTGCATCTTCAAATCATTATTCCCTTAACAACACAGGAAAAAGCTATCTACGTGATATTTACTTGGGTTGGTTAAGTGACCTAGAGATGTTTTAAAATGTGCAGACACACCCAAGTTATATACAAACACTACACAATTTTACATAAGAGCCTTGAGAAGATGCAGAGTTTATTATTCACAGTGGTCCCTGGATGTCCCAAGCCACTGTACATGCTTGGGGACAGGGATAGCAGTGGGGTTGGCTCATCCATTGGATGTTCAGGTAGTCTTCAGACATTGCAGAATTAACGTTTTAATCACAGCATCTAATACTGAGCGGCTGTCATGAGCCAGGCAAAGTATTGCAGATGTGGCATGCATTGTCTCCTTTGTTCTTTACAGCAAGCCGTGCGTCAAGAATTATCAGAGCCCATTGTTTACAGAAGAGGTAAGTTCTGTGTATAGGAAGCACAGCTCTCAGCCTTTTGTCTGCCTCGATCACTAGTACGCTGTCCAGCGGTGATGCGTTCCCAGCACCTGCTTCTAACAGTTATTCGATAAGCATTGTTCTTCAGGTAGGCCTAGTGACACAGGCCTGTGGTTCTGGCACTTGGGAGGTAGCAAAGGATCAAGATTAAGGGTCAAGACCAGCCTTTGCTACATAGTGAGACTGAAAACAAGAGGCACAGGAGATCCTCTCTCAAATGGGTGCATGAGAGTGTGTGTGTGTTTGTGTAATTTGAAGGGACAACATAAACCCCATTTGTCTCCATTTAAGGACCAGGCCTGATTTAGAAAAAAAGCCATAAGGCACAAGCTCCCGGAACAGACCATAAAATCCAGAAACGAGATCATAACACCCCCTCCCCCAAAGAACAGCCTGGGGATAACCACAAAAATGGGGAAATATCTTATCTCAGTATAGGACATCTGTGCTGGGCAGCCCTATGTCATCACATGGTTGCACACTCATGACAGGAATGCAGACCACTGTCCTCCTGTGACCCTCCCCCATCACCCACCAATGAAATTTTAGATTACCTAATTCTTCTATAGAGTTCCCTGTTCCCTACAAGAAGGCCTGTGTGCCTTTGTCTGGTAGTCACATGGTGGTCGTTTCTGCAGAACGCATGTTCTTTGTCTTTGCATACTGAGTCTGGGGTCTTCCTTCAGCGATTTTCAGACCCTTGCAAACTCAACGATGTTTTGAATTGGTGAACGATGCTGTAGATATTGTGTGTCCTCTCTGTCCAGGGCCACGGCATTATGGTCCAGCTTCTGGGTGTGCTGGCTGTTAAGATTCCCAGCTGGCTTTTCTCTAGGTCTCTCCGCTAGAAGAAGGTTCCAATCCCTCCCCAGGGATTGCACCCAAGACTGGTCTGTGCAAGAATGAAAAGATCAATCCCAATTGAAGAAGACTGAGTTCCATCTGAGGATCGCTCAGCTGAAGTATGTCAGGACAGCAGTTCTGCCTCTCCTCCATCCGGTCTAGCTGCCCTCTAACCCTCACAGGTGTCTTTTCTGTCCAGACTCCTCATAGACACTATGCATACACTCCACTTAGGAGATTGTCTCCTCGGGAACTTGACTCTAGGCCTTGAGAGAATGTGCTCTTGGCCCAATATTGGTGGCTCTCACTTCAACTATGATCTCCACAGCTTGGATCTTCCTCTGAAACTGTTGGAAGCAACTTAGCAGCTGGTAGCTTGCTCCAGGCTGTGCGATTTTCAGACCCTTGCAAACTCAACAATGTTTTGAATTGGTGAACGATGCTGTGGATATTGTGTGGCCTCTCTGTCCAGGACCACGGCATTATGGTCCAGCCTCTGGGTGTGCTGGCTGCTAAGATTCCCAGAGGTGCTGTTATGAAAGCCTGTGTTAGCCTCGTGGAGAGCTGAATACTCAGGAGTGGCCACCTCACACCCTAGCTGCTGTCACTGAAGCTGCAGCGGGTCCTGGCTCTCCCTGAGCCTGGAGGATGACTCTCTTGCCCCAGCTCCCAGTACCTGCTCCTGTCTAGGTCACAGTGATAATATTAATCCTACAGGTCTAGAATAAGGGCACTACCACATGATTTTTTTAGCCAAATTTTAAGCAAGCATTAAATACTGGCCAAGGCGATGGACTCTGGCCAGGATCGTTGGGCACCAGTCACGTTTTGCAGAGGCTTAAAAAGGCAGACCCATAAGGCTACGTATTTCCCACTAGGTTCAAATCAGGGTCAAGAGTACATCCTGACACTTCCTGCCTGCATACCTCCTGACGACATCTAATCAGGGCTAAGCATATATCCTGATGTATTTCCTACCTACATACCTCCTGCCTACATGTGATCAAGCACATCCGGTGCAGTTGGGTCAAACAAACTTGTTTAGGAAAGCAAAAATCTGTGGCTTGTTGTCTTACATAAGAATAGCTTCCAGGGCTGGTGAGATGGCTCAGCGGGTAAGAGCACCCGACTGCTCTTCCGAAGGCGATAAGTTCAAATCCCAGCATCCACATGGTGGCTCACAACCATCCGTAACAAGATCTGGTGCCCTCTTCTGGAGTGTCTGAGGACAGCTACAGTGTACTTACATATAATAAAATAAAAATAAGAATAGCTTCCAGCCTTTCAGGAACTATCTGTCCTTGGGCTAGTGGGCATTTCTATTTTATGGGTCTCCTAGGCACAGTAATTAAAAGTTAAAACATAACTTTAGCTCTCACAGGAACCTAAAATGTAAAGTGATGTTTGTTCCCTATGGGAAGATTTTAGGAGCAACACTTACTCAATGGCCTCCCAATTATTACTTCAGTCTCTCCTTCCTGCAAAGTGAATATCCTTAGAGAAACCTCTCCCTCCCTCCCTCCCTCCCTCCCTCCCTCCCTCCCCCCTCCTTCCTCTCTCTCTGTTTCTCTCCCTCCCTCTCTTCCTCTCTCTGTCTATGGCTCTGTCTGTCTGTCTGTCTGTCTGTCTGTCTGTCTGTCTGTCTCTGTCCTTCCCCACCCCCACCCCACCCCACCTCCACCCAGTCTGTTGCTGGAGCCCTGTTATGTACTTGTGAGCCACTGATTGGCCAGCTTTATCCCCTTCTGTAACCTCTCGAGACCCCTCCATTCCTTTTGCGACCCTCCATTATCCACCAAGCTTTGCAAATATTGACCATGTTATGGCAGGGAGCAGGGATGAGTAGCTACCGGAAGAGCTGTCTACTTACAGAGAAATCACTCGGGGAATGTCTTGCTATTTACTGCAGAGGAGTTAGAAAGTCAGACACACCTGCCACCCTTGCGGATTCGTCTGTAAAATGGGGACTCTTCATTAAGCTGATCAGACAATTAATTAAATAATACGTGCACATAGAGCACTCAGCCTGGAGTAGCGTCATAAATGATACCTGTGCCAATGACTAGGCTTTGCCACTCAGTCTAAAAGCACTGGGCTCTGCTGGGGCTGGGTTCTGCAGGGCGAGTTTCTGTTTGATCGGCTGTTCCCTGGGGGACCCTGGTGATGAGGAGACTGGAAGAGTGTGAGGGCTGGAGGTAGGAAAAGGGCTCTGCTCTTTCCTGTGGGCTCAGATCAGCCCGTTCCCAGGAACGTTACCTCGGCCATATTTCCTCCACCCCTTGCTGGAGCAGATTCTGAATCTAGTTGGAAATTTCCCCCTCATTGCACCTCTCCGGTACCAGGGTACTGTTATCTCATCCTCAGAGGCCCTAGGTTACTCCTCCAATTCCCTACCGCATCTCCCTACTTGGGGGTGGGTGGACAACAATTGCTTCCTGTAGTCTCCACCGCTACTACTCTTCTGTGTCCTCTTTAGCTGGTCCAGTTACTGCATTAGCCTTATACCTAGTTGGCAAATTTTGAAGTACTTAATTCTCGCAGCTCAGATTACCGGTCTGCGATATGTCTCCTGATTGGACCCTAATGGGTCCATTACGTAAGTGAGAAAAAGGAGCTTCAAGCTGGTTCAGGATTTCCCCAAGGTGACAGAATTTGTAGGTACCTCTTGGGTGTTTACATCCAGGTCTACTTGGTACCAGAGCTGACCATGATCAGGATGTTCTCACACCAGGGTGCTCCCACCTTCTCATTCCACTGGCCTCACCCATCCAGCTCCATCGTAAGTTCCACCCACCACCCAGAAGTCTGGAACTGTGGGTAAAGCCATAGCCCCAGGGCTGTGACAATGGCTAGGTTCTTCTCAGAGATCTATTTGAGAAAACTATCTGAGCCAACTTCTGAATTTTTCATCAAGTAAAAAGCGATAAGTCCTAAATAAGTTATAAAGGCATATTGATGTGTTTTGTAAAACCAAGGATATGTTTTATAGAGCTCAGTATGGTGCAGTGGGAGGGGTACCTCAGTGGGTCCATGCTAAGGCATCCCTCTCCCCTAAGGTATCAACCATAGGATGTGTTTAGTATAGAATACAGTTTATTTGGGGGCATGGGAAGGGGAGTTGAGAAGGGAATAGAGACAGGAAGAGAGGAGAGAGAAGAGAGAGAGGGGCCAAGAATAAGGGAAGAGAGCAAGAAGGGGGTCCGAGGGAGAAAGGGGACAGAAAGTCAGAGACAGAGGGGGAAAGGTCAAATAGTTGCTTTTATAGTAAGCCAGGCCTACCTGGCTTTTGCTAGGTAACTGTTGGGTGGAGCATAGAAGGAATGCCAACAGATATAACATTATCTTCATGAAAACGAATTTCCATTCCTGACCCAGACTTCTACGAGAGGAAACAAATAAAACAAATAAGCAAAGAAACAAAAACAAAATAAAACAAAAAAACAACCAAACAAAAAAGAACTCAAAATATGAATATTTTAATTTCACTTGTATTTTCAAAATAGTTTCACAGAATACTTTTTGATGGAAGACAGGTTGTTAGAGAGAAGAAGTGAGTGGAGCCAAAAGAGAAACCAGGGCACCAGGTAAATTATTCTCTGCTGAGAAAATGAGCCAGTTCAGGCCAGATTAGAGTATATAAAGCCAGTTTTATTGGGACACATCTCTCAGGCAAGTTCACTGACCACACAGGAGGAGGGCAGTGAAGTTGCCTTGGAAGGGGGGAGAGAGAGAGAGAGAGAGAGAGAGAGGAGGGAGAAGAAGGAAGAGGGAGAGGAAGAGGAAGAGGAGGGAGGAAGAGGGGGGAGGAGGAGTGGGGGAGGAGCAAAAATCGAAGAGCTTCTAGAGGAGAGCCACCCAGTCCCTAGACTTGGAAGTTCAAGGCAGAAGGTAGGGTATGCCAGGCAGCCCCTGTAATAGGTAGGGACTGAAGGATGCTGGGAGAACCTGGGGGCCAGATCTGCTTTGGTATGTAAAATATGTGCCTCAGCCACTTGTCCTGGGTCTGAATCCAGACCCACGGAGCAAGGAAGGACTGTTCATCTTTAAGATACGCCTCCCATGAGGTAACTGACTGGGGAAAAGGCACACTGGCACTGCTGAGAAGCTGGCCAAAGCAGGGACTATTGCTGAATTTTCAAAACTTTTGTGTGAATATTCCCAGAATCCAAATTCCCTTATAGTGCCATAAAGATGGAAATTCCTGTGAAAAAAAAAAAAATCTCATCCAACACTGTAGCAGAAAATTCAGTTTGTATTGTCATGAATGTCTAATTGGAAATGGTGTCTAAAAGAAAAACAAGTGAGTTGTTAAATAATCATTGTCAGGAAATAGTAATGTCAGTAGACGAGTGGAAAAAGCCATGTTTGCAAAAACAGAGGACACTGTCCAAGCCCCAGGTCATTACCAAGGAATGAGGGCAGAGTCTCACTGTGGGCGGTGACATGGGGCTATTCTTGTGATTCTCTGCTAGGAAAAACAAAGTCAAGTACACACAGAAAGAGGAAAGAGTCCTTTTCACAAGTTTCAAGAACCAAGGCCACTTAACTTTCGTGTCACCAAAAAGAATGTTCCTAGGGGCAAAATAATCACGCATATAATCACTTTTTATGTTAAAAAATTGATGTTTGGAATTATGCCAATGAGTTGAACATTAATAATTTACTAAACAGTTAGTGTCACATGCCAAAAGAAGCAAATATTCAAAGATTCTTCGCAACTTCTTGCTTCTCTTCTTTCTACCATTCCAACATCTTGCTTTTTCATTAATTGATTTTATTTCTTGGAGGATCTTATGTTTTCTACTTGATAAGCCATTTCTCTACCAATGAAATGAGCCAATTCAAGCCAGATTTTATACATACATACATACATACATACATACATACATACATACATTCTCAGGCATGTGTGTGTGTGTGCGCGTGCACGTGCGCGTGCACACACACAGGTTTATTGGGAAGTTGCTGCTCTTGGGTGTGTTCACTGGCCTCCAGGACCAAGGCCAGAGAATTCGCAATGAGAGGGAAGGGGGAAAAGAGAAAGCAAGAAGAGAAGAAGAAGAAGAAGAAGAAGAAGAAGAAGAAGAAGAAGAAGAAGAAGAAGAAGAAGAAGAAGAAGAAGAAGAAGAAGAAGAAGAAAAGAACGCACACACACACACAGGGATAGAAGAGAAGGGAAGAGTCTCTGGGAAAAAGGGAAAAGGCAGCCCAGTCCTGGGCTGGAAAGTTCAGGATTGTGGGCGAGGTATGCCAAGTAGGGACTGAGGGATGTTGGGAGAACCTGGAGGCCAGGTCTGTTTTGTATGTAAAATATGTGCCTCAGTCCCTTGTCCAGGCGTCTGACACCAAACAATACTCACTACATTTTAAAGATAGGGAAATGACAGAATTAGATGATCGTTTCACCAAGCTGACAGCTTCCTCCAGTGAATATTTCACAATCCCCCGAATGAGATTGCTGAAGACCTTGTTTGTGTAGTTTCAGCTGTGTAGTGGTTGAACCCAGGGCCTCAGAAATGCTAGGTAAAAATCTATACCACGGAGCTATCAGAGACAAAAGCAGAAAGAAGCCAGTTGATGCAATACAGCGTCCTGCATAAGACAACAGATCTGTAAAGACACTTGACTAGGTGATCCGGAAGCTGTGTCTTTTGTGATGGAGATTGGTAAGCAGCTAAGTGGCAAAGGGGCAGGGTGGGCGGAGCTTCATAGAACAAGTGTGGAGACCTGGAGCATCAGGGAAAGCTTGCCCAGGCCTTGGTTAGTGAAAAAAGAAAAGAAGGAAGGAAGGAAGGGAGGGAGGAAGGAAGGAAGGAAGGAAGGAAGGAAGGAAGGAAGGAAGGAAGGAAGGACAAAAAAGAAAGAAAGAAAGGAAAAGTTCCAATAAGAAAAACAGGCAGGTGGCAGAGCTGAGGCTCTGCAGTGCTGCCTGACAGAAGGCCTGCGAGTGGCTTCCTCAAGGGAAAGGCTTCTGGAAAAGAAAAATGCATTATCTCATTAAGAGGAGAGAGGGCTGTTGTGGCGCACACCTTTAATCCCAGCACTTGGGAGGCAGAGGTAGGCGGATTTCTGAGTTCGAGGCCAGCCTGGTCTACAGAGTGAGTTCCAGGACAGCCAGGACTGTACAGAGAAACCCTGTCTCAAAAAACAAAACATAAGAAAGAAAGAAAGAAAGAAAGAAAGAAAGAAAGAAAGAAAGAGAGAGAGAGGAGAGCTAATCCTTCATTCTCCATAAAATGTCTTCGGGTGACTCATATCTCCTGAAGGACAGGATCTTGCCCCAGAGATTGACAGGCTTGGCAAAATTAACTCTTTTCTCTTCTCTTCTTTTCTTTTCTTTTCTTTTCTTTCCCCTTTTTTAAAGATGAGTGTCAATATGTAGCCCTGATTGTCCTGGCATTCACTGTGTAGACCAGGCTGGCCTGGAACACACAGAGATCTGTCTACCGTTGCCAGGATCAAAGGCAAGCAACACCTCCTGCAGCCTGAACTAACTCTTAAAAGGCAGAAAGAAGAGTAAGTAACGTTAGAACCCAGGTAGAAGCCAGGGCAGGAAGTAGAACTTACTTCCTATTCTTTTTGTCCTGGAGGAATGAGCTTTGCCTTAGAGCCTCAACAAAGCAGAGATACCTCCAGCTTTTCATATGGTGGTTCTAACTGGAGACCGGAGAAATGTAGATGGTTTCCAAAGCTATGCCACTGCAGTAGGGAACAGACCTCGGTGGCTAGCTTTAGGAATGTAATCTAATGGTTTAGCAAGGAAGAGGGAGTGGGGAAGGGCAAGACTGCCAGAGTTTGTTTGTGATGCTTAGGGCTACCAGAGTTCTTCAGCTGGGCCTCAAACAGGTTTTCTAGAAGAGTAGCCAGTGCTCTTAACCACCAAGCTGTCTCTCCAACCCCAAGAGTTTTTCTCCTTTAGTTTAAATCAGATGGGATAAGAACCTTGAAAAGCCCAGTTTTGTTTTCCACTGTGTTCTGTTTTGTGGCTGTTTGCTTGTTTGATTTGTGTTTTAGGCAAGGTGTTACTAAGTAGCCTTGGTTAGCCTGGAACTTGCTGTGGAGTCCAGGCTAGACCTGAAGTCAGAAATCAGTATGCCTCTGCCTCCAGAGTGCTGGGATTAAAAGCGTGCACTACCAAACCTGGATTGAAAGAAATCTGGTCTTGAAAGAGGGAGAGCACAAGGAAAGAGATGGTTCTGTTCTCTTAGTGTTCTGCTAAAAGTTATCTTATGGGTGTCAGGTATCAGTTACAATCATCTTAATACTTTATAACATTGCTACTTTAATTATAAATAGCAAGGGAATGAAAATGAGAAACAGCAACTCCTGGATATGGTAGATGAGAAAGTTCCTGTTGAGGAGGTGAAGGTGAGCACAGACAGAAGCATCTGGAACGGTTCAGACTGAACCCCACCCAGAGACAAGAGGGGGTGGGGAGAGAGGAGCTGGAACGGTTCAGACTGAACCCCACCCAGAGACAAGAGGGGGTGGGGAGAGAGGAGCTGGAACGGTTCAGACTGAACCCCACCCAGAGACAAGAGGGGGTGGGGAGAAGAGAGAGAGAGAGAGAAGAGAGAGAGAGACAGGAGGAAGGAGGAAGGAAAGAAGGAAGGAGGAAGAAGAGGAAGAGGAGGAGGAGGAGGAGGAGAGAGGGAACAGAGACAGCACATGGGAAGCAAGAGAACCAAGAGGCCAATAGTGGAACCAGGGACCAAAATGGCTGAGGTTACGTGGGGGGGAGGGGGGAACAGGTGGGGGAAGGGAAGGGAAGCTCAGAGGATGGAGAGGTTTAGGGCAGGGGGAGGGGTGAGAAGTGCTGGGCGGAGCCACAGGTTCTGAGGGAGGCTGAAGAGCTGGCCATCGCTGCCTTGATATATTAATAGGTACCTCAGTTAGCCGTTTGTCTAGAGCTTCTTTGAAACCTAACAGAAGGCTTACCAAGATTTCAAAATGTTACTGTTTGTTAGTGTGCATGTCTTGTAATCTCCACATAAAAGGGAAACTTAACAGAAGTGCTTGATTAATGTATGCATGCATCCTCTGAATGCATGTATTACATCATGTATTACATTTTGCATGTATTACATCAAAAAGCCTTGAAGCCATGAAATAGAAGGCGATCAGCCAACAGAGGGTTTACTTGTATGAATGGCTTTGACTTCTGTTTCAAATCGCCACAGATTAAAAGTGCAAGTGGGTGGGATTTTTTTCCATTGCATGTGATGTTCAAGGGAAATACCTTACCTAAGATACTACCTCCATATCTGTGGAGATAAGTCTGTCCCCAGTAATGAACAGCAGCTAGGATATGACAGAGCAGAACTGTCAGTCTCCCTTGTCAACTTGACGTACCTGGGATGAGGAAATGTCAACTGAGGGGTTGCCGCCATAAGAGTGGCTTGTGGCCATGTCTGTGGAACATTTCCTTGACTGCTGGTTGATGGAAGGGGAACCAGCTCAAAGCTCCAAGAAACAAAAAACAAAAGAGACAAAGAACTGAATGTGACCTGGGAACCAAAAGAGTAGAGCTGAGCAGCTGTGTGGCAACAATAATAGCATAAACAATAAATATAAGTAAATAATAACAATAAACTCAGCAGCAGAGCCTCTCAGTGTCACCACCCAAGCCACCACAGAAGGCTGTCAGTGAGAGTAAGAGACATAGCCCAACGCTGCCAGCTGTAGGTGACAACCGTAGTCTGGAGGTCTTTTCAGAGCCTCTACTCGGGTGGAGCTGGGATTCTTGATTTACACTGCAGAAAACAATTTCAAGGTGAATCAGCATGAAGGGAAGCTGGAGTGGTTTTTTTTTGGGGGGGGGGGTTGGTTTTTCGAGACAAGGTTTCTCTGTATAGCCCTGGCTGTGGAGTGTTTTAAGAATCGGTCTTAGCGTGGATTTTGGCACAGGCATTAGCGGGGAGATGCTTCAGAGAAAGATGGTGAGCGTGGTTTGGCTTTTATCTCTACCTTCATGTTAGACAAAACATTATTTTATCATACAAAGTGCATTTTCATCCAAAACTATTTTCTCTTTAATCTTTTACCCAGAAGTATAGTCCCACATGGTACTAGATGGGTATTGTCAACTTGATGCAAGCTGAGACATATCTGGGAAGAGGGAAACTTAACTGAGAAAATGCCTCCATAAGACTGACCTGTAGGCAAGTTCGTGGGCATTTACTGTGGGTGGTGCCACCCTGAGAAGATGGTCCTCTCTCTCTCTCTCTCTCTCTCTCTCTCTCTGTGTGTGTGTGTGTGTGTGTGTGTGTGTGTGTGTGTGTGTGTGTGTGTGTAAGAAAGTAAACTAAACAAGCTGTGGGGAGTGAGTCGGTGAGCATCACACCTCCTTGGTCCTGCTTCAGCTCCTGCTTCCAGGTTCTGGCTTTGAGCTCCTACCCTGACTTTTATTATGAACTAGCGATGTGGAAGTGTAAGCCAAACCAACCCTCTGCTCTCCCAATTGCTTTTGGTCATGATGTTTATCACAGCCACAGAGACCCTGAGTGAGGCTCATACCTAACATTATGTATATATTCTATTACTTGCTGGTCCCTTTCAGCTTTATGTTTGGTTTGTTTGTTTTTAAACTAAAAATCTGAATAAAAAAATTTATTCCAAGCCAGAGAAGGTGGTAGCACAAATACCTGAAATCTAAGCACTTGAGAGACAGAGGCAGAATGTTTGCAAGTTTGAGAACAGCCTAGGTTATACAGTGAGTTCCAGGATAGCCTGAGCTAGTGTGAGATCCTCTCTCCAAAACAAACAAATTATTTTTTTAACAAACTAAAATAATATCACATTTTAATAAAAACCTAGAGAGCTAAAACTGAAAGCATGAACATTGTATTTGAAACGTTAACACTTGTAAACACAGCCAAAACAAATGGCTGTAGCCCTTCTCTACCAACAAATTTAACTTATTTAATAACTGTATGCAAGGGTACAGGTTGTTATTCTCTAACTTCACATTTCTGATATAATTTGGATTTCTTTCAAGTTGTAAAGACCTAGATGTAGGGTACTCAGGCCTAAAGAAGAGATGTTTTTCTTCAGGATCTTGAGTGTTGAAATCCTCCTCATGGTGACTACTCTGTCCCCATGGTGCTTCTTGGGATGGACAGCTGATTCCCCCTTCTGGGGGAGAGAAGAATAGTCAGGGACCACATGGGCAAGAAAGGAACTAGGGAATCCCTCACTATGTCTTCCCTCTGCTCGCCTGACATTGGAAAGTATCATTTCCTAAACAGTACCTGCCTGGCATAGGAGGCCATGCTCCCTGCCAAAACCTACAAAGAGGTCTACCAGTGCAGTGCCTACCTTTCTGAGTAGTATCCCTCCCAGCATGCCTCTGACTGTCAGCCCCGACAGGTTATCATTTGACACATTGATTCCCTGCACAGGGTGTTCAGCTCCCTAGACTGGCCGTCAAACAATTTCCATCCCTTATGTCCTATGACCCTCTAGTAGTAAGGCATGTGATACCTTGTGGGGAAAGAAGAGAGAGAGAGAGAGAGAGAGAGATGGGGAGAAAGAGAGAGGAAGAGAGAGAAAGAGAGAGGGGGAGGGAGAGAGAGATGGGGAGAGAGAGGAAGAGAGAGAGAGAACATCTTACTTGGGAACAGGAAAATCACATGGGGAGAGAGAGAGGAAGAAAGAGAGAGAGAGAGGGAGAGAGAGAGATAGAGAGGGAGAGAAAGAACATCTTACTTGGGAACATGAAAATCACATTGGCCTTTGAGGAAGTAGCTTAAGGCTAAGGATACCCTCCCTAGAGGCATGGCTCTTAAACCATACTTGGCAACAATGGAATTGAGAGTGAACTTGGGAGCTGTGACAGTTTAGGCAAAAGGTTCCTGACCACGATGACCAAAAGTTAATCTCACATGAAAAGTGCCATGAGCCTGAGTTTCTGACAGCTCTCACCAATGCTACCTTACAGAGCTCCACTGCAGCCTCAGGTCAGAACGCACCACCCTGGCACTCTGTGCTAGCATACCATGCAACCCCAGTGGGCACGGCCTGGCACACCTCAGCTCAGCTTTGAGACTACTGTGTTATGAATGGGCATGATTCTACTGCACGCACAGAGTTTCTGTTTTTATAGAACCGGAATGGCTTTATTGTAGGAAACAAAGGCAATTATTTTCCTATTGTTGTTCTTCAGCATGAGAGTATCAAGTGGGTATATCTTTGCAATGCCTTAGGTTGTAATGTCGGATTTTAAAATTTGAAGGTAGAGTCACTGAGTGTCATTTAAAAACTATTCCACAATGTTTGTTTTGTTTTGTTTTGTTTTGTTTGAGACAGGGTTTCTCTGTGTAGCCCTGGCTGTCCTGTTACTCACTTTATAGACCAGGCTGGCTTCGAACTCAGAAATCCGCCTGCCTCTGCCTCCCAAGTGCTGGGATTAAAGGCGTGTGCCACCACAACTTTTGACTTGGGATGAGGGCAGAATTTCGAATAATTTCTGAAATGGCCCCAAATGTACTTTTTGTAGTACATATGTATGTGAAGCAACATTCTCAGTATTAACAATTGCAAAATCAAAATACTAATGAACTTTTGACTTGGGATGAGGGCAGAATTTCGAATAATTTCTGAAATGGCCCCAAATGTACTTTTTGTAGTACATATGTATGTGAAGCAACATTCTCAGTATTAACAATTGCAAAATCAAAATACTAATGAACTTTAAAAATATACCAAAGATGCCTTGCAGGAGCATATATTCAGCCAAGATTTAACTCTTCATGTAAAAAAAAATTATCTATCTCATTAGAAGGCAGATTCATTTTTGTTGTTAATAAACGTGAAAATTATATGGATATCAAGCAATTGTTTTAGAATACATTTCTTTGGCTGGAGAGATGGCTCAGTGGTTAAGAATGAACATAGCATCCACAGCAGGCAGCTCAGAACTGCCTGCAACTGTAGGTTTAGAAGATCATTTGCCCTCTGGTCTCCCTGGGCACATGCACACACAGTTAACACAAGCTCAATCAGGCACACATAAACATCCACTTTTTTTTAAAATCAGAAAATACTCTAATGCTCTATTATCATTAACTGTTTGATTTGTGCTCCTATATATACTTGTATACCTGAGATCATGTAAATTTTTCTCAGACCAAAACAGAAGGCTGGGTATGGAGATGTTAAGAGTTGTGCCCTGGAGAATTTTCCCAAAGAGCCAAAGGAGAACAGAAGATGGGTCAAACCAGTACTAATGAAATGAGGGAACAGCAGAAGGCATCTCAGAGGGTGACCTGGGCGATCTGGGAAGAGAACAAAGCCCCAGTTCCCGGGCCTTGGGCTGGTTGTAGCTTCATTGGAAAACTGCATGCTACCCAGATGACATGAAGCTTGAACAGAGAGACCGTCCCACCTTCTCCGGCCAAATGAAGCAGAAATAACGAAAGCATGTTTTGTCACTATTGCTTTTAATTTCGTGGTCATTTTAAAGGCTGTTCTGTGTGGCTCCAAATTAAGGAAGGGTTTTTTTGAGTAAAACCCAGTTTGCCTTTCAGCTTTGGGGTGCCATAAGAGCTCCCCTGCTTTTTTCCTTGAGTCTGAGGGTCGCAGACCCCAGCTGCCTTTTTGCTTTATCTTTGCAGTTTGAGGGTTGCCAGCAGCCAGGCATGGTGGCGCACGCCTTTAATCCCAGCACTTGGGAGGCAGAGGCAGGCGGATTTCTGAGTTCGAGGTCAGCCTGGTCTACAGAGTGAGTTTCAGGGTAGCCAGTCAGGGCTGCACAGAGAAACCCTGTCTCATTGCAGGCAGGGGAAGAGTTGGAGCTTGGAAGTTCTAAGCTGCCTTTTATGTGTCTGCCTTTCCTCCTAGTTCCTCACCGCCTTACCCACTCCAGCTTTGTTTTGTGTCCCCGGTCTGACCATTTTAATACCCCACCGGACCCGATTCTGGCTCTCATATTCTCGTTGTCTAAATTATGATTTTTTTCTTTAATTATCTGTATTTTTTTTTCTCCTGATAACCAGGTTTGATAGGTTAGGTAAGAGGAAGTGCTTCAAATGTGCCTTTAGCATATATAAGGCCCGGGGAGAGGATGTTCTGTAGGCCTGTTGTGAAGACTTGAAGTGTGAAGTCCCATTTTCCCGGTCCTCTTTACATAGGACAGATGTCTGGAGGGAGCTGCATTTGAATGTGCCCAATCTCCACTATCATTACATTCTGATAAAACTCCAGCCTTTAGCTTCAGGCTAAGTATTTTTTTTCCTTTGAGTGGGCTTTTATTAAAACCAATACAATTCTATGGCTCTGTCAAAATGGCTTCAACTTCCTGCTGGGAGCGCAGGGTGTCGGGAGGTTTCTCCAATATTCACTGTGAGATATGCTAGCGGCCCGGTAGGTAAACAAGTGCAGAGCCTCTGGGGACTCAGAACCTTTGGGTTACTAACTCTTAGACCCAGTCACAGTTAGAACTGTCTGCAGAAGCTTCTAAGCTCAACCGGACCTGTGGTTGGGTGGGATTTTCAGACCCACTAGGTTGGCCTCTCTGTATTTGCCCCAGCGTTGGGGAAGCCGGCTGCCTTCTGGGATCGCTCTCTCACCTGTTAAGAAGTGTTGGTGGTTCCAGGTCTTTGCTTTTCCCGTTCCCTTGTCCTTGTCCAAGCTTCCTTTATGTTGCACCCCAAACTGTCATGTTCNCCGGACCTGTGGTTGGGTGGGATTTTCAGACCCACTAGGTTGGCCTCTCTGTATTTGCCCCAGCGTTGGGGAAGCCGGCTGCCTTCTGGGATCGCTCTCTCACCTGTTAAGAAGTGTTGGTGGTTCCAGGTCTTTGCTTTTCCCGTTCCCTTGTCCTTGTCCAAGCTTCCTTTATGTTGCACCCCAAACTGTCATGTTCTTCCCCATAACTGAGGTAGGGCCTCCAGTGTAGCCCTTACCGGCCTAGAACGTACACTCTGTATCCCCGATGGCCTTGATTTCGGTGATGGATTTGCGTCTGACTCCCCAGTGCTGAGGATCTGAGTGTCCTGTCGTCCTTCAGGGAGCCTTCTCTGACTTTCCAGTGTGTTTCCTGACTATCTGCTCCCACCGCCCACTTTGAGTCCTAGAGCTTTTATCTTTATCAAGATAACAAATTCATTTGCTAGATTCCCCTTTGATAGCAGGCTCTGTGAGGAAAGAACTGTCATCTCATGTATGCTGTTTCCCCAGCTTTCACTCATTCATTCATTCATTCATTCATTCATTCATTCATTCACCTCCCAGTATTGAGCCTGCAGTCCTATTCAGACATGTGTCTGGGGAGGTGAATGAATGAATTGAATAGGCTATCTATCAATATAAACTACACTTACAAGGAAATTAGAAACGATTATTATAGAATTAACTAACTCCATGATTATTTGCTAAAGGACTACCACTGTCAGGCAATGGGTTATAAAATTGATTATGATAAAGATACAGAAGTATGGAAAGGTATTTATAAGGTAATTTAATGAAATATAAAGAAATGCAGAATCCAGAGCCTGTAATGTGATTATAGCCCTAAGCACAAGTAGGAGGCACCCTGGTGTGTGCAGTGCTTTTAAGGCTATTTTTAGTCAAAATCTCTTTCTTCAGATGAAATCTTAGAAGCCTAAAATGCAAAACATAAAAAAGCAGAGGGTTTTTTGTTTCTTTGTTTTGTTTTGTTTTTTCTTAGCACTGCAGTGTGGGTCAGAGCTTGCCTATCCGGCTCTTCCTATCCTGTTTCCCCTTTACACCACACATTAACATCTTCACAGAGCATTATTGGCAAATCCTCCAAATGGACCTCTGCTACTGTAGCTTTGAATAATTTTTCTTTGATCTCTCAGAATGCCACTAAAGCAACAGTAAGGAATTCCAAAAGGCTCATGTCCACGAGATAATGGAAATGGTCAAGGGGCTCAAGTCATCTCAGCTTTGGAACATGGGTGGGGACTATCTGAGAAGGGTCTGACCTCGCGAAGCTGACAAGATGAAAACACACTTTCTGCCAATGTCGGGCTGAGGGAATGGACCCTGTTTCCTAGCAGATTCAGAAATGACAGATTCTTCAGAAAAGAATGAGATGTAGGGTGGGAAACAGGGGTTTAGTTGCAAGGCTTTTGAAGATGTCAGATGTCGGCATTCCTTAGGGGCCAGGCTTACTCCTGGGGAAACAGAGCAAGAGGCTCCAAATTCAAGGTTGCTGGAAACAGTTCATTGAGAAGATAGAATTAACTGATTGGCCTACAGTGAGACACAAGACTCAGATGGGATCAATCGAGTATACTCTTGGCACCTTTATATGCTGAAGTTGGCAAGCAAAAAAAAAAGTCAGAGTCGGAAATATTAAAATGACAGGAATTGGCAGCAGTGGTGGATTGAGTGGATGACTGATGTTGATTGTTGGCTGAGAAGGATCTAGAACTAAGGAAAGATAAACCCTAAGCATGCCTGGGAGGGATTTTCCAGATTAGGCTAACTGAAGTGGAAAGGCTCTCCCTAACTGTGGGCGGCACTGCTGCGTGGGCTGCGGTCTAGGATCACATAAAGCGGAGACAGCGAGACAGCAGCGCGCTGAGCATCAGCAATCATCTTTCTGCTTCCAGACTGTGAACGAGGTGCGACCTCCTGCTTCCTGCTGCTTCCACTCTTCCGCCTTCTGCCTTCTGCCTTCCACCTTCCGAGCTGAGATGGACTGTAACCTTCGACGGTGACACAGATAGATAGACTACTTCCTAAAGCTGAAGCCAGAGTGTGAGTTCAAGGTTGGCATGAGCTCCCCCTTTCCCAAGTGCGATGACATAATGCCTGTAATCTCGGCACAGGAAGGTGGAGGCAGGAGGATGGGAGTTCAAGGTCATCCTGAGATACACGGTGAGAAATATATTAAAAAAAAAAAAAAAAAAAAAAAAGCCAAACAACCTAAAGCCAAACCAAGAAAAACCACAGAAAATCATTATTTTGAACTATGCTCAAATTGCCTGTCAGGGAGTTTTACCTTACCTCAGGAGAGACCAAGATTAGAAAGATCACAGCCAAATTTTCCCAAGAGGTCAGTTCCAGAAGCACTCTCTGCCTTCGTCTTTACACAAAAGGAGGAACCTGTGATAACCTGAAGTGGACCAATCGTCGCCGTCCTGCTGGGCTGCCTTCTGCCTCCCCTCTCAAGGCAGGCAACTTGGAAATGACTGATACTGTTTTCTCAGTTCCCTTTTTTTCCCCTTTCTGGTGTATCAATGCAAACTGCTATTTAGACCGTAGGAACATCTGTTCTCCTGGAAGAGTGAAGTGTGGCTCGTTCTAGAATTAAAAATAAAGCCAAGTAAGATGGTTAAGTTAAACCTTCTCCTTTGTCTCATCCTAGGCTTTCCTCTCCTCAGACACACATGGGTAGAGAGAGGAGACGTGTGTGTGTGTGTGTGTGTGTGTGTGTGTGTGTGTGTGTGTCCTGACTGAGAGAATTTGTAGAAATAAATAAACATCCTGGCTCCTAGTCAGACAGAGATGCAAGAATCAATCTCTCTCTCTCTCTCTCTCTCTCTCTCTCTCTCTTGCATATCAGGCTGTGAGCTCTCAGATTCTGTTCCATCTTGAGCCTCTCTGCCATGACAGACCCTTATCCCTCTGAAACTATAAGCCCGAATAAACTCTTCTCTAAATTGCCTTGGTTGTAGTGTTTTATCACAGGAATAGAAAAATAGCTAACAGGAGCTTGAATGCCTCATGTGCCCTTACCTGGTCTCTTCTGCAGGTGCTTGGTTCTAACCTCATCTTCAGTAAAGGTGCCAGTCAGACTAGACCCTGCATGGCCTCCCTGACAGCCAGCTTTTACATGATCCTGACTGTTGTGGAACTCACTCTGTAGACTAAGCTGGCCTTGAACTCAGAGATCCACCTGACTCTGCTTCCAGAGTGGTGGGATTAAAGGCGTGCGCCACCACTGTCCAGCGCACATTTTATTTCTTATTGAGTAGCTCCCCTAATCTACAGGTCTTACGGTTACTATTGCTGTGATGAAATACTATGACCAAAAGCAACTTGGGAGGAGTTTATTCAGTTTATGTATCTTGAGTAACAGTCCACGGAGGGAAGCTAAGGCAGGAACTCAAACAGAGGCAGGAGCCTGGAGGCAGGAGTTGATGCAGAGGCCATGGAGGAGTGCTGCTTACTGGATTGCTCCCTGTACTGGCTGGTTTTGTGTGTCAACTTGACACAGGCTGGATTTATCACAGAGAAAGGAGCTTCATTTGGGGAAGTGCCACCGTTAGATCTAGCTGTAGGGCATTTTCTCGGTTGGTGATCACGGAGGAAAGGGCCCATTGTGGGTGGTGCCATCCCTGGGTTCTATAAGAGAGCAAACTGAGCAAGGCAGGGGAAGCAAGCCAGTAAGAAACATCCCTCCATGACCTCTGCATCAGCTCCTGTATCCTGACCTGCCTGAGTTCCAGTCATGACCTCCTTTGAGTGAAGAACAGCAATGTGGAAGTGTAAGCTGAATAAATTCTTTTCACCCCATCTTGTTTCTTGGTCATGATGGTTTGTGCAGGAATGGAAACCCTGACTAAGACATTCCCCATGGTTTGCTCAGAGTGCTTTCCAGCCAGGACCCAGCACCCACAGTGGGCTGGACACTCCAGCATCAATCATTAAGAAAATGCCCTATAGGCTTGCCTACTTACATCACCATCTTCTGGAGGCATTTTCTCTATTAAGGTCCCATCTGTTCAGTTTGTGTCAAGTTGACATGAAACTCACCAGCACATTTCCCCCAAACCTAATATGGTTATTAAAAGAATAAAAATGCTATTTTATCAAAAAATTAAATTTGCTTTAATCCCAGCACTCGGGAGGCAGAGGCAGGCAGATTTCTGAGTTCGAGGCCAGCTTGGTCTACAAAGTGAGTTCCAGGACAGCCAGGGCTATACAGAGAAACCCTGTCTCGAAAAACCAAAATTTGTGATCTTTTGTTGTTCTTGTTGTTGTTGTTTTCTAGACAGGGTTTCTCTGTGTAGCCCTGGCTGTCCTGGAACTCACTTTGTAGACCAGGTTGGCCTCGAACTCAGAAATCTGCCTGCCTCTGCCTCCCGAGTGCTGGGATTAAAGGCGTGTGCCACCACACCCGGCGATCATTCTTAATCCTACCAAATATCGCTTTGAGTCAATCATGTAAATCAAATGGCTTGTCAATCTGCAATTATTAAGTCTCTGACCCTGAGGAAAGCGGGAAGAGGGGGGGGGGGGAGAATCAGGAAGGGAGGATGCAAGAGAAGTTAATATATGATGTGTGCTCCTGATCGGGTAACTGCTTTGTGCTGTGAACACAGAACACACAGAAATGGGCTGAGGGTGTGGGTGGTTGTAGAGTACTTACCCAGCAGGTATTGGGTCTGGGTGTTCAAGATCCAAAACAAATAAAACCCACGCCAAGGTCTTAGCACATGTTTCCCGGTAGAATGAATCGTACAACACTCCTTCAATAAACTCTTTTCACCCCAACTTGCTTCTTGGTCATGATGTTTGTGCAGGAATGGAAGACACTCCCCATGGTTTGCTCAGAGTGCTCAGAGGCAGGCACATCAACTGCCCATACTGGTTTTGAAGCTGTCTGGGAATGCAATTCAATTGCAATCCTCTCAGAGTTGACAATGTAGCTACCTATGTATCTCTGAACACACGAACGGGATTTAGGTGAAACAAGGGTTAGTCATCCCTCCATCAGAAAATTCACAACAAGTAGAAGAGGACAGAGGAGCTCACAGACCTGCAGCGTAGTCAGGGAGCTGGGACTCAGGGTGCACCTTGGGTAATCGCACATAGAGCCGGTCCTTCTTAAACATCTGCCTCCATGGTCCATTATCAATAATCATGGGATAAACTAAGGAAGAATAATTGCCCAAACTTTGTAGGTCAGTTTAAAAATAAATAAATAATAAAATAAATTGTTAGCTTATCAACAGAGGGGGATGTAATTGATTAGCCTCCTTAACTGCATTACTATTTTTTAAAAGAATGAGAAAAATATACATGCCTTGATATTAATGACTACAGAAATTACTATTAACATTACAGCTTGATTGTACTTGCTAGTAAAAAGAGTCAATAGAAATTTATCAAGAGTCTTATCATATGTGAACTTGAATTAAGAAGCCACCCCCCCCCCCAACAAAACAACAACAACAAAAAACACACCTTGCAATCTTTTGCTGTTTTAAAATATAGTGCTGAGCACAGGCTCCATGAAAGCTTTTATGAGAGAATTAAGTTGATAAGAAAGACTGAAGTGCCCTGCGTGCTGCGACGGCCACAGCTCTGGCATGATTTAGTGAACGCAGAAGCAGAGGCTGCCAGGCACACAGGTTGATGATGAAGGTGCCACCAGGGCTCCGGCATCAGTGATCCTGAGCCATTAGGGATTTAGCTTTCAAACAAATGCCTCTTGATGGATCCATTTCTGTCAGGACATCTCTGACTTGATTTGGCTGGAGCTACAGGACTGACTAAAGGACGGGCTGGGTCATATACTAATTGTCTTTATTACAAAATTCTGGCAAGTGCAGACGTTGCCTAAAGGCTAAGTCAAGGAAGATGTTTGGAGCAGGAGGGTGTTGGTCATGATGTACAATTGCTAGTGTGTAATCATATTAAAAGTAGAGCAACCTTTAGTCTTCTGTATTAGTGTGTTTAAAAATCTCTGTAGTCAACGCCTTTCCTTATTCCCTGGGGCCACACCCATCACTGCCATAAGAGATGAGGAAATTAGCATTGAAGGGATTGATTGGAGAGATGGCTTAGGGTTTAAGTACTTTAGATACTGCTCTGACAGAGGACCTCGGGTTCAATTTCCAGTACCCCTAGATGGCTCGTAAGCCTGTGTATCTCCAGTTCCAGGGGATTGGGTGCCCTCTTCTGGCCTCTGTAGGCACTGTGTGTGCATGGTGTGTGTGCACCCATACACATAAAGTAAGAACTTAAAAAAGTCTTTTGAAGTCATGTGAATGTAGGCTAGGTAGTCACAGGCTTCCACTGAACCCCACCAAGCCCCAGTGGGCACCCTAGATATTTTTTGACACCCCAGATCTTAATGTGCGGTAAGGAGTAGCCCAATGTTACTTTCCATAGATTATGAAACAAGAACACACGCTGCTTATGTGTTTGCTGAACGCAAAGTAGGTGTTGGGCTGTGTGAGTCTGTGGGGTTGGTGTGGATGAGAAGGGCTGTGTGCACATGGGGGTGGGGTGGGGAGGGGAGGGAAGGCAGCAAAGAGAATTAAATAAGCATCAGACCACACCAGTGCTCTCTCGGGTGGACACCGGAACGTTCTGGGTTTAGAATGAATAAGGATTTAAATATTAGCTTTTCTCTTCAATTCCAAATACCTCATAGCATTAAAGTCCTACTTTGGGCTTCCTTGTGAATTTTGCAGCAGATACTTATTTGCAGCTTAAGAAGGAGATTGCGATGGGAATATTTGGTTATTCCACCACCCTCGGGATGAATGTATAGATCAACAGATGAGCTTCTGTAGTACTTTTTAAAAATACACTTATTTATTTATTATTTGTGTGTATGAGGGTACGTGCTTGCCGCTATACATGTATGTGTGGAGCTCAGTGGACAACTTGCAGGGGGTTCTGGGAATGAAAGGCAGGTCCGTTCATCAGCAGGTGCCTCTTTACCTGCTGCTAGCTGTCTAGTTTTTGATGTCGTTCTCAAGGAAGGAAAGAAAATTAGAATCGGTAAGCAGCAACTGTCTGAAATTGTTATTTAAGACTATAATCTGATGAAGCCAGTGAAGTTAAAAATCGGCGTCCCCAATAACCAGCCATCACATTTCTAATCATAAACCCAAGAGAAATCTCCTGTGTGTGCATCAGATGCAGGCGAGACTATCCTATGAGTCCGAGTTCATCGATCCTACTCAATGCTAGGCCGATCCTTAAGGAAGATCACCGTTGATCACCTTGGCAGGATGCTTTGTTTATTGCCACTGGAGCTCTCAGGATCCACAGCTACAGCAGAGGTGCCGCGGCAGTCGCCTCTCTGCTCAGGCAGCCTGGCCAGCGCCAGCTGCTCCTGGTTACACTGCCTCACGCCTTCCATTGCACGCTGTCATAAGGTACAAGAGGCAGTGGGACCCGCGCCGGACGCCCCCTTGATAAAGCTCAGGAGGCTTCAGGCAGCAAGTGCATCGTTCTGTGCCTGCTCACTACCGCTCATCACGGGCAAACGGCACAGCTGCTTCTGCCACACTGTTTGGACGTTGATACATGAGGCAAAAGGTGGAAGAGAATCTAGGGATGAATTTTTCCCCTCCCCAAAGGGACTCTTTAGAAAAATGGTTCCATGTAGTTTGTCTCGAAATTTCTACCTGACAATCAATCAACCCACCCCACTTTCTAGTGCCGTGCTAGAGAGCTCAACTCAGTGTGATAAACTACCCTTTCTTCCCCTCCCTTCACCTCATCAATTCTTTCACCGCACGCCTTCCACCCTGGGCTCTCCCTGTTGTAAGGGTACACGTGCAGTGGGACCTGGGCCAGTCCGCCCACCCGCTTGGTAAACCTCTGGAGGCTGCCTGGAGTTCCTGCTTGCCTAACACAGCCAGTCTGGAAAACCCAGACTCGGGAGAAAGAAAAAAAAAAGTTTACTGCAGCAAAATTGTCACAATGCTCAGACATTGTCTTACTGCCACAGAGAGTAATTAAGTCATTAACTCCGTGAACGAGGGAAAAGAATTATGAGCTGAATACTAGATAGAAAACAAACCCGGGGCAGCCTGACCCGAACGTTTCTCTTCTGTTCTTTCTCTGCCGCTAATTTGAAAACAGTTGGGTAAATATTATGCTTTAAATGAATACAATATTGTAAAAAGCTTTGAATGCCCTAGAGGAAAACTGTTTTAAATATAGTCACATGGGGCTTCAAAGGTTGAACTGTGATCTTCCTTAAGGATCAATCTAATGATGGGGCGCCAAGGGTACGGTAGCTAGCTGATTTCATTGTGTGAATAGTTTAGTGTGCTTGCACACACCTCAATTGTGTAGATCTTTCACTTGAAGAATCATGGAAACTCCAAGATGTACACAGTGTTGCTAGCCTTGTGCTGCAACTGCTTTGAAGAAAGCTGTTTCTAGAACCCAAGGAACTAAATGTAAAACAATTACCGTCCAGAGACATAGCTAAGCCGCAGTGTGCGCGTTTAGCAAGCGCAAGGCCCTGGGTTTGATGCTCAGTGGCATAAACAAACCATTGATCGATGAAAGATAAAAAGTCAGTGAAAACGGCCGGGCGTGGTGGCGCACACACGCCTTTAATCCCAGCACTTGGGAGGCAGAGGCAGGCAGATTTCTGAGTTCGAGGCCAACCTGGTCTACAAAGTGAGTTCCAGGACAGCCAGGGCTATACAGAGAAACCCTGTCTCAAAACAAACAAACAAACAAACAAACAAACAAAAAAAGTCAGTGAAAACATAAAACAGTCTTTGCATATCAATACCAAGCATTGTATTATTATATTGAATGTCTTTGCTAAAGTTTTACACATTTAGCAGTGCAGCGGATGTTTTATACAAGCATTAACAACACCAATCCATCGCTCTAAGGTGTCATGTGTGCTCTTTGTTTCTGTTTCAGAAGGTGCAGGTCCATCCTTGGCAGACATACCAGGCAAACACACACACACACTTACTCACACACTCATGTATTTGTATATCCTGGTATATATCCTTGGATATATACCCAAGGATAGAATAAAAACTTGGCTTTGGACCTTTGATCCACCAAATGTGCTTTTGAAGAAGATTGGCTGGTCTCTGGGAAGGAGTACAGGGTCCCCAGCTCCCAAGTGGCAGAGGCTCAGGAGGGAACCTGTCTCAGAAGAGCGTAAGAAGGCAGAAGTAGAGCAGTGAATTAGTTTTCTATTTCCGTGATAATGTACCATGGTCAAGGTAACTTATAGACAGAAGGGACTATTTTGGACTTACAGTTACAAAGGGATCAGAATGCGCTGTGTCGACACAGTTGTGGCAGCCGACAGCCAGCATAGCAATGGAGCAGCAGCCGAAAGCTCTTATCTCAAACCCTAAGCAGGGAAGCAGAGAGCACATCTATGATTATCGCCAGGAAGTGTCATCGTGGTTTGCCCATTTACCTTCTCACCCATTCCCCTCCTGCCTCCAGTAAGAAGACAGCAAATTTCTCACCAGCGAGGACCAGGTCTGACTGATTTATGTCCCAGTTGTCAGATCGATGCCAGCACATAGCAGTTAGAGGAACATACACACTAGCCATGTTGTCTATAGAAACACAATGGAACCCTCTACTTTGGGGCCTCACCCCCAAGAACCAGAAGCTCTCTAACTTCAAATTTTCCACCTCAAGAATACCAAGCTGGGACCAAGCCTTTAACATATGGACTTTGAAGGCAGTTTTAAATCTGAACTAGAGCCTCCCGGCCGTCATGAGGGGTTTCATTGCCCCCTTGTCTGGGGATAGCTGTCAAAACTGATAATTGATGATTATTCTGAGGAAAGGAAAAAAATCTATCATCTTGCTGACACCCCAAGTTTGCCTTTCCTTCCTTTCTTATTTCGTTCAGCACACTGAACTACTTCCCCAGTCTTCTCTCACCATGTCCAAGGCCGACAGTGGACTCACTCTGCAGCCCGGGCAACTTGAGATCTTCCTGTTGCAGCTTCCTGAACAGCTAGGACTACAGGCTCACATTGCCAGGCCCAACCTAATTTTTAGTTCTTAACTTAAATTCATAGACGAACTAATAAAAATATTTTCAAAAGACTAAAGAGGTGGATCCTTGGGTAAGAGTCCTCACTTTCATAAGCATGAGAACCAAAGTTCAGATTCCAAGCACCCACAAAACAAAACAAAACAAAACAAAACAAACAACCTCAACAACAACAAAAAAACCCAAACCAACAAACAAACAAACCAACAAACAAACAAACAACAAAAAATAACCTGGGTGAGAGAGCATGCACACCCGAAGCCTCGGCTCTGGGATGGGAGGATAGCTGGCCATTCTAGCTCCAGATTCAGAAAGAAAGATTCAGCTCCAATTCAAGGGATTGAGGCAGGGGGTGACTGAGCAGGGCACCAGACATTCTCTGGCATCCATGGAACCTGCACACATGTGTTCATACAGTGTCCTACATTCTCACACACATGATAAATAAATATATGATAGTTTTGAGATAGCCTGAATATTTTTGTTTTCTTTGTTTGAGACAGTTCCTCTGTATAGCCCCAGCTGTCCTGGAACTTGCTATGTAGCCCTAGGCTGGCCTTAAACTCAAAGAGATCTGCCTGCCTTGAATTCCCAAGCACTGGGATTAAAGGCTTAAGCCGCCATGCCTAGCAAGATCAACTAAAACTTTCTATGAACAAATACCCTTAATATCTCAGAGGCAGGGCTGAAGAGATGGCTCAGTGGTTAAGAGCACTGGTTGCTCTTCTAGAAGTCCTGAGTTCAGTTCCCTAACAACCACATGATGGTTTACAACTATTGTAATGGGGTCTGGTGCCCTCTTCCAGTGTGTCAGCAACAGGGCACTCGTATACATAAAACAAAAACAACAACAACAAAAAGATCTCAGAGGCATGTGGTAATAACGTATTTTGTTGAAAGATTGGGAGATTGGTTCTCAGGGCATCTCTAGCCTGAGCTTTGAACTAACACGTTTAAATGCCCTTTTCTGGTATGTCTGAAGAGAGTGACAATGTACTCACATACATAAAATAAATCTTTTTTTTAAAAAAAAGTCTCTGTACTTCTATGTTTTCCGACTTCCACTGTTGGTCAAAACAAAGCCACGTGGCCATACCCAGTCACAGGACCTATTTGAGGGAGACGAAGTACAAAGCCCCATTGCAAAGGGAGAGGATACACCAAGATGTGGAGGATTGGAGTGTCAATCACCTTTGCCACACCATCCCAGCAGGCAGGTTCACTTCCTACTTACTGTGGCTTTCCATCAGAGGAGCAGAAGATCTTCCCTTATTTAGAGCCATGGAGTGAAGCACAGGGAAATTTTCTCTGTTCCTTGACTTGACCATAAACAACTTGTGAGATGGACACCCTGTCTGCATGGGCAAGACTTCAAGTTAACTATATAAGCCAGTTACTTTTTAACTCCCTATGCATGAAGACCAGATGATGAGCTGGCAAGTTACAGAAGCTTGGTCTCAGAGTACTTTTCTTGCAGTTCAATTTACTGAATACTTAATAGTGTAAAAACATCGAAGAACAGGATTGGTTTACCCAGAGGGCATTAGTATGGGTGCTAAACAGGGCCAGACAAACTTTAGAAAAAAATGCTCCCTCTTAAAGAGGCAGCTATCTCAACTATACTGTAGATTGAGGGTAGAAAGAAAGAGGTAAAGAAATTAATTAAAAATATAAATCCAAAGGCAACACACACACAAACACACAAATACATCTCATAAGACCCTTTTTGACACTTCTCAGGCTATGAGAGACATAACAATGTTCTTATTTAGCTGGCGATTTTCCTTCATGTAGTTCAAACACTTTATCTTATGCAATAAGGCATAAGATATGCAAATAGGCATTCATTCTTTTTTATTTAAATTTTATTGCATTATGATGAGAAAAGATACATAATTTCAATTTATCTGAATTTGTTAACATTTAAAAACGTATTTTGAGTAAATAGACTTACATCATATTCTTCTTTCCCTTTTGTATCCCAACTTCTCCCAGAGACCCCCTCTTCAATACCTGCCATACCTTTCAGGGTTTTTTTTTTCATGTTCTTTAAAATTTATAAGCTATTGTAACAATAAAAATTGAGTATTATAAAAGTTGTTTGATATAAAATAATAACCAACTGAACAGTCTTATGTAGATGTTTGTCTACAGCAATACTGAAAATATATGTTTTCCTCAATATAAATTTTAAGTAACTCCAACTATATTAACTATATGATATTTTAAAATAATATATCACTGTTAGTTTTTTTTAATGAACATAAATAAAGTCGTTTTGTTTGTTTGTTTTGTTTTTAGTAGAGCTTAAAATCTTGGCTCTTTATGTGGTACAAACCCAACATAAGAACAATTTTTAGACATTGGAGTTTATTGTAATAAGACTGTACTTAAATGTCCCTCACATCACCAAAGGATTTTACCTCCATAGTAGATAAGCTAAGAGTTGACAGTTCTGCTGTGCCAAGGAATGAATTGTAGGCACAATTTTTGGATACAGATTTCCTGCTATGGTCAAAGTTATTTGACTTGAGTGATTGTCTTCATTCTCAGCCCACAGGGAACAGGTTACGTTCATTTAAGAAATGGTATAAGTATTAAGATGGTCTATCCATGAAGTCATTCATCAACTGTTTCAATGAAGAATGGTTCTGCGTGGAGGGTGGCACAGACATTAGGTGAGGGTAAGATTCTGGTTCCTGGTCAGTGATGATTTGCATTCATTCTTACATTTTGTTTATATTCAATGAGTTTCTGTGAAAGTGGAAATAACAGGTAAAAAGTCTGGCTTTCTAATTCTTTGGTCCGGTTTTATTTTACTTTGATGGTGGGAAATGGCTACTGACAGTGACATAATGAAGACACAATCTTTATTATTTATTGAATGCCTAAGCTGTATCAGCTAAAATCGTCTACACAAACTCCCTCCAAAGTCTCAGGGCATGTGATAATAATATATCTTGTTTGAAGATCTAGGAATGAACACCAGGGCTTCTAAAAGCTAAGGAGAGTCTAAAGATAGGCTAATTCTCATGGAGTATACAGTTTGGGGAGTATATATATATATATCAGTTTGGGGAGTATATATATATCAGAGAGAGAGACTTTTGGGGAGGAGGATTATATATGTGAAAAATAAGAAAAATAAGGCATAAAAACCTTAAAATGTAAGTTCTGAAATGTTAAAAGAAAAAAATGTAGCTGGAGGGCATGCTTTCTTTACAGCATCCATTAGCTTGAATTAATTTTGAAACAGTCCTGTTACTTATGTGGGATGATGTGACATTTTCCCAAGTCCCAACATAATCACTAAATTAGCCCAAATCAACGAGAAGCTTAAGGGGTGGGTTCTGGTAATTCATAGAATTCCTGTGGTGTAGGGACTGAAACTCAGTCAGCTGGAGCTCAGAACCGAACTGTTCTGCTGGGACACAGATCCTGTGCAGGGTGCAGATGTGAGGCCTGGTCCTGCTTCTCAGTGCCTCACCAGGTATAATGATGACCTTACCACATGCTTGTCCCCAAAGCAGAGATGTTTCCTATCATATAGAGTGTCAGGGCCAAATGGATAGTGCTGCTTTCCCACCAGTTCATGGGCACTTCTGTCTACTTGGCCATAAGACTCCCCCACCCCTGGCAAGGCTCTATGAGTCCTGGGCTAGTGAAATGGAGCAGCAGATAAGTGGGAATTCATCTTGGCAGGGCAGCAGCATAGGCTGCAGTCATGCCTTTGCGGGGACTTCAAGGAATGGCTATTAGTACCCCAATCTAGGGACACAAGACAGCACCCCTGTCCACCAGCACTGTTTACCAGGTTGCTTCTATGAAGATTTGTCTGCCATCCCTTGGACCATCCTTTGAACAAACTGGTAGTGCCCTAAATCAATCAGAATCAAATTTTAGTGCTTAAACTTGAGAACGTCTGAATCCATCTAAATTGGGTTTTCAGTTACTAGGCACAGATGCCCTAGTCGATGCAGGAGTGTCAGCAATGAGTGGTCTCAGGTGGTTTGAGCAATAATGGCTTATTGGAGCAGGACATAGGCAAGGCTGAACTTGCCCCAGTGCCTCCAATGCTGGGTAGTAGTTTGGGGAGGAAATAATCACATGGTGCCTGGGTTCCAGGGAGGACTCAGGGCTGCCCCAAGCTCAGCAGCAGGGTCCTCTAGAGGAAAGCAAGCATGGCACCTCTCAAGACTTCTCTATTGGTTGTGGAAAGGTGGGTGAGATGAAACCCGGGCTAGTTTATTCTTCCCAGTTACCTCTTCTGAGAGCTCACAACCAGTTCTACTTCAGTACTGTCAGCTTGGCAAACCCAGCCCATTTGGTTGTCTATGGTCTACACCCTGAATGAGCAAATCTAATTCTGAGAGGGCTAGAAGGATTTCCTTCCAAGAGAGCACTCAACTGACACACGGGAGACAGCCATCTTAGGTGGAGGTCTTATTGATACAGTAGTAAGACATGAATCTAGGTGGAGATATCCCCACATAAACTAAGAGGACTCTCAGAACTTACCTTGAATACATTATAATGGCTTTATCGATGCTGCACATCCCCTGAGGCCTGGTGTACTGAAGGCGTGGTCCCTTGCTGATGGTGCTATTTTGGGAGAACTATAGAAACTTTAAGATGCGGTGCCTAATGCGAAGAAGAAAATGGTCACTGGGGGCACGGCTTCCTAGCTTGCCCTGCCCCGTTCCTGTCTCTTTATCCTGTGTCTTGGAAGGCATGAGGTGAACAGCTCCTCTTTATATTCCCCCTCATAGTGTCCTACCTCACTACAGGTTCAAGAACAGAGGCTCAAAGGTCACCTTCACTGACATAAGTTCAAGGCCAGCCTGAGATGCATGAGACCTCATGCAAAAGAAAGTAGAATGTTTCTCTGACATTTAAACATGAGTTTCCACTGCCTGCTCATATCTTCAAGATTGTCTTACATTTTTTCTAAAAAATTAACAATATTATACTTTATACATGAGATAGCTAATATCTGAAATATTTAGAGCAATTTAATAATATCTACTCTTTTCTGTTGGCTATCATGGTGCTTTTTCCTCCTAATATATTTTTGAGAGGAGTACTTTTGTTTCACAGATGTATGTGTGTGTGTGTGTTCATCTTCTCTTCTTATGAAGATAAATGTAAGAATACTTACACAATTTATATTCAAAATCAGGTTATATTGTTATAGAAACGATGTGCCTTTCCAGCGTTTGGTGGCTGATTATGTGATGGACCACCCGGGTGGGGCACTCTCTGGATGGCCCATCCTTTCATTTTAGCTCCAAGCTTTGTCTCTGCACATCCTTCCATGTATATTTTAATCCCTATTCTAGGGAGGAATGAAGTATCCACGCGTTGGTCTTTCTTGATTTTCTTATGTTTTGGAACTTGTATCTGTTTTTGTTTTTTTGTTTTTGTTTTTTATTTTTACAGAAACTTGAAATGTTTTTTCATTTGCATGTATCATTCTTTTGTTTTATGAATATGATGTCATTATTCACTATGGAGACTGTGAACACCAATGAGTTAATACTAACATAGAGCGTTTTGAAAACATGAGAAAAATCAATATTCTCATTTCATACTTGGCAGAGGTGCAGCAGGTTTGAAATACAACCAAGGCAAAAATGTTGAGTGTAAAAATGTTTGTCCTTTGATCTTTCATTTTCATTTTCTCTACTACAGAAATAAAAGTCCTACCAGGAATGTTCAACCCATGGCCTGTGGGCAGTGTGTACTCAGGGGTAGCTCTGATGTGGTCTAACATGAAATCACAAACTTACTTAAAATGTTACAAGGTTTCTTTCGGTGATTTTTCTTAATCTTTTTATAAATTGGATATTTTCTTTACTTACATTTCAAATGTTATCCCCTTTTCCAGTTTTCCCTATCCTATTATCCTTCCCCCTGCTTCTATGAGGGTGCTCCCCAACGCGCCCACCCACTCCTGCCTTCCTATCCTGGCATTCCCCTACACTGGGTTATTGAGCCTTCACAGGACCGAGGGCCTCTCTTCCCATTGATGCCTGACAAGGCCATCCTGTACTACATATGGAGCTGTAGCCATCAGTCCCTCCATGTGTACTGTTTGGTTGGTGGTTTAGTCCCTGGGAGCCCTGAGGGACTGTCTGGTTGGTTGATATTGTTCCTCCTATGGGGTTGAAAACCCCTTCAGCTCCTTCAGTCCTTTCTCTAACTTCTCCACTGGGGACCCAGTGCTCAGACCAATGGTTGGCTGTGAGCATCTGCCTCTGTATTCTTCAGGCTCTGGCAGAGCCTCTCAGGAGACAGCTGTACTAGGCTCCTGTCAGCATACATTTCTTGGCATCCACGATAGTGTCTGGGTTTGATGTCTGTAAATGGGATGGAGCCCGAGGTGGGGCAGTCTCTGGATGGCCTTTCCTTCAGTCTCTGCTCCACACTTTTTCTCCTTATTTCCTCCAGTGAGTATTTTGTTCCACCTTTTAAGAAGGACCACACTTTGGTCTTTCTTCTTGAGCTCCCTGTGGTCTGTGAATTGTATCTTGGGTGCGCTTCCGTGTACTTCTTTGCCTTCGAGGTGATGCTCTGCATGAGCTTCTTATGAGGGGGTTACTCAGCAGCACCAGAGCTACTCAGTGTGCACAGGTCAGAACCCCAGCATCTTGAGTATTTTCTTCCCCCTTCTAAGAAGGACTGAAGCACCCACACTTTGGTCTTCCTTCTTCTTGAACTTCATGTGGTCTGTGAATTGTATCTTGGGTATTCCAAACTTTTGGGCTAATATCCACTTATCAGTGAGTGTATACCATGTGTGTTCTTTTGTGATTTGGTTACCTCCCTCAGGAGGATATTTTCTAGATCCATCCACTTGCCTAAGAATTTCATGAATTCATTGTTTTATTTTGTTTTTTTGTTTTGTTTTTAAGCATATAACTCTATTGTGTGAGCATGAGCTTTGCAGATTACTATATTTTGTCACAGTGTCAAAATATGTAGTATGACTATGACAACTCTTATAAAAAGAAAGCATTTAATTGGGGCTGGCTTACAGTTTCAGAGGTTTAGTCCATTATGGTCATGTCAGGAAGCATGGTGGCATGCAGGTGCTGGAGAGGTAGCTGGGAATTCTACACTTGAATCAGCAGGCAGCAGGAAGGGAGAAACACACTGGGGCTGGCTTGAACATTTGAAACCCTAAAGGCCACCCACAGTGACATACTTCCTCCAACAAGGCCACACCTACTCCAAAATAGCACTGCTCCCTGGTGACCAAAGCATTCAAATTTATGAGCCTATGGTGGCCACTCTTATTCAAACCACCACACATGTCCTGTTTCTTGCAGTAATGTTCATAGTATAAGACTCTGCAGACAGTGAGGGAAAGATAACTGAATAGCCATCAGTAATGAAATTATGTATTTGTAGGTTACTACAAGAGGGCGGGGCTACAGGGAGTAAGGTTTTATTCTGCGATAACTAACATTACGTTCACATTGACTACTTTATATGGACAAAATGTCTGTGACACACTCTGTTATGTGAAGAAAGCACAACCCAGTGCACACAAACCTGTTCTTTCGTCAGGTCAAGCCTTCTTAACCTTCCTGGTGAGTGTCGCTTCTAGTGACCACAGGGCAGGCCTGGTCATGTCTGTCTGAGCTTTTCTCTGGTCGCAGGCCTTTGTTTCATCTAGAATAACAAAGTATAAACCCTTAGTAATTATGTCAATCCTACTGAAAGAAATGCATTCCAGGCTGCCTTTTCCTTTATGCGAATTAAAACAAAGCAAAACAAAGCAGAACTCCAGGTGAGCCGAGAGGGAGATTTGCCTAAGAACGACAAAGAGCAAACCGAAGATAAAGCCAAGCTAGGTGCTCCTAGATTCAGCTGTTCTTGAAGCCTTCTTAACTTCACAAACCTGTTTCCCTTGCTTGCAGCCAAGAGTCCTGGCCAATAATAATAGAATAATGTGAGTGATTTGATTCTGAATAAAGCAAAACTGTACCTTCGTTGTAAAGCATTTTGCTTATGGGAGACCGATAGTACAACCGAATGTAGAAGTTAAGTTTGCAGGGGCAGGAGAGGATATTTTTCCATTACATACTTCTGTAATATTTGATCCCCAGACAAATGTTTATGCTTTATGTATCATTAAAATGCTATAAAATTTAAGCAGGTAGCATACAGCTGTGTTTTCCAAATGTTGGGTTTTATGGAAGAGGGACTAGTGGGAGTGACTTGGGAAAAGAATCCAATCTTACATTTGAAATTAGAAAAAAAATAAAAACCGAATATAACGAATTATTGCTTCTTTTATGCTCACTTTAATTTTTGAAGCTGGCACACAAAGTAATGGGTTTCACGCTGGCATTTTCAAGCATGTTCTGGCCTTATTGCTGGCCTGGCCCTCGCCTTGGATGGCCTCGTTTCTGCCCCCAGTCGCCCTCTGAAACCTCTTCTTCCCTTTTCATGATCCTGTCTGGTTTCATGACACACACACCAACAGGCACAGGCACACACTTGTGCATGCAAATGCACACACACAACACACACACACAAGCACATATGCACACACACACACAAGCACATGTGCACACACACACACACACACACACACACACACACACACACACAAATCTAGGTTTTGCATGACAGCTACCTGAGTCTGGTTGACTTCTCTTAACATCATGACCACCGACTGCATTATTTTCCTGCAGATATAGTGATTTCATTTTTCTTTAGGACTGAATAAAATTCTCCTCTCTCTCTATGTGTGTGTGTATATATATATATACATATACTACATATTCTTTATTCATTTGTATATATGATTAATGTTCTTTCTAGATAATTTGGTGTACCTACAACATTGATCTAGTTTTGGAATGAAGACAGATGCTTATAATCCCAGATACTTGGGAAGCTTGATCAGGGGACGGCAACTTCCAGCCCAATAACTCTGCCTATGTAGATAATTGAGGGCCAGCCTGGGCAACTTAGTGATACCCTGTCCTAAAATGAAAAGCATTGGGGCTGGGGAGGACTGAGAAATGTATCTAGGTGGTAGAGTGCTGCTGGCCCAGCTATGGGTTCAATTTCCAGCACTGGGAAAACAACAACGAACGAAACGAATACAATTAGACATTTGGGAGTAAGACAGAATTTTTCTCTTGATTAAAATATACCTCTGCCGACACAAGGAAAATAAAGTGTTAAAATTATTTCATAATGATCTTATAATTCGTCTCTATTAAATTCTAACTGTGAGTTAATGAGTTAATTAAAATTTCTTGTTTATTTCGCAGTGTTGTCATGCTTACCTGTGACTATGTTTGAGGCTTTTATTTCTGGAGTGGTCCCTTTCGTTTCTTGACTACAAATATACCACATGTTTGAACAGCCTATGTCCTGAAAACTCTGTCTCATACATTTATGGAAACAAAATTTGGTGACATGGGCATACAGTATTTATCTTTGTGCTACTCAGAAATATCAGCCTTCCCTCCCCTGCTGGGGGCTGAGATCAATAGGAACATTGGTGACAGATTGTGGGGGGGATGTAAATGCTCCACACATGGCCTCTGCGTACCATTTTAGGAGCCTTGGTCTCCCTGTCCACCTGAAACTCAGAAAAGGTCTATTACCTAGTTGCTAACTCACCTGAGAAATGGACCTCACCAAAGAGGGCTCCCGGGAATCGTACCCTACCTTGGGGGAATGGCTGGCCCAGTAACTACGGTGTTGGATCAACAGACACTAAACATTTATTCACAAGGAAGGTGCATAGATGTGATTACTGTGCACTGTTTCTTCACAGCCGTGTCCAGCTGCCTTGACAGATGGGGAGAGGATACATTTCAACATAATTAAAAGCTGAGAACTGGTTCCTGGACTTGGAGTATATCCAGTTACTACAATGCTGTATGTCAGCAAATCCAGGGGTTTTCAGAAATTTACAGGAAAATAAAAATAAAAAGACATTAGCAGAATAGGACTTTAATGTGGGCATATATGAAATAGCACACATGTTAATTGCTCATAAAATTTTCCTCATAAATAAAATTTTGAGGAATGATACTGAATGAAAGCAGATGAATGATGATGAGTGGAAATCAAGGAAAGCATAGTAAATTGTGTACAATTTTCATCTTATGGAGGGCACGAGCGCATAATCGATTTTACTGATTTACAGCAGAGCCCACAGCCTTGTCATGTAAAATTTAATAGGTAGCTTGGACATTAAATTTTAAACTCAGGATCATCATCAATCTTTTATTTAAATCTGATAAGCTTCTGGGGTTACTCCATGGGTGGAATCCTAGTATGTTTCTCCCCCCACCCCATGGCTCACCTTGGAGATATTATGTCCTCCTGTACAAATCTAGAAACACATTTATTACTTACTATAATGGTAACAGCATATAACTCATGTTTTTCATAGCGCTGGAATAAGGAAGTGTTACTTTCCCTAACAACTTGTGCTCCCTCTCCTCTGGATTTACTAATTCCAGCTAAGACGTTAATTTTCATAAACAGAATAGAAAATGCTGTTCTTTTTAATCTTCCAAGTTGAATTCTGGGTCATGCAAAGATTAAGTGAAGTGACTCAAAGCCCAGATCCTATAATTACGGAATGGCTGTTTAGATGGAGTAAGTCTTCCTTTTCCCTCTCTTCTTCAGCTGGGAAGGCAACTTTGGTGAACTGCAAATTAGAAAAAGCTTGGCTGCTTGTCTGCGGTCAAGCGAGCTCCTGAAGGCACAGTCTACTTAGCTGCCATTTGCTTTGTTTAATCTGAGATTAGGCCTAGGGAAACCTAAATTTAGAGCTGACAGGATTCTTTAAGGTGGCATTAGTGGCTGCAGTTTTTTTCCCTGTAGCTTTTCTGAGTCTCTGACTGGGGCAGGGGCGGGGAGGGGTGTAACCATTTTAAACTCTGGAAAAAAAAATGAGATTAAAGTTGTGAAGGAATTAGAAATATCTACAAACTGGTCAGCTCATTTACTGGATTTCCAAATGGCAGCGCGTGTCCATGTCCTGTCTCGTGTCATGGGCCTCGTGTGCCGCCTCCTACCCCCAACCTCCGTATTTTCAAGTTGCTTGTGACAGTCTCTCTGAAGATCTACCGGCTGTCTTTGACCCTGCCCATCACCTAAGGGGGGGATCACGTGTCTCATTACTCTAATGGCCTGAGAAAGGAAACCCCCCCAGGGGAGAAAGGGCTGAGAACGCAACCACTTTCCTAATTGGACTGCGGTGAAAGACGGTGAACTGCGGGGACCGGATGCTGGCTGGAGCAGTCGGGACTGCAAAATTGTACCTACACTGAAAGAGAGGGCGTTGGCAGACCTGGGGGCTTAATTCTGGGAAGTTTTAAAGCCGCCTAAAGCTGGACGTCTCCTAGATTTAAATTTAGAAACGCTGTTTTAAGAAAGGCTGCCCTGGGAAGGGTCTTGGTTCAGTTTTATTTTGTAGCTCTGGTAAGCCTTTTGGTGGTGCTTGAAAGCAGGAGGGCATAGCTGTAATGCTGCACTTCCCTGCTGGGTGTTTTTCTGCTAGGGGAGCACCCCCCCCCCCCCGAGGAGATGCGTGGTGAGTTGGGAAGCCAGGCAGCCAGACTTGCATTCACACCTTAGCATCTGCACTTAGGAATTCTTAGCTCATCGTCTCTCAGTTGCTGGCTGTTGGATACGGAACATCCGCGGTTTCTACAATTAAATGGGATCAATAATTACCTCGAAGGAAAGTGGAGATAACCAAATAACATGTGCAAAGTGTCTGGCATGTAGCAGATGCTCCAAGACATACTTACCATCCATCCTCTTTCCCATCTGCTTTCTACATCACTCAGTTTGTAAGGTTCTTACTCCCGCCGCTCCTAGGTTTCTTCTGGTGTGAAGGTGGAAAGTTAGGGCTGGAGATGTAGCTCAGAGACTTGGTCTTGAGTGCACAAGGCCCTGAGTTTGATCTCTAGGGAAGGAAAATGGGAATGCTGGACTCTAGCTTGGACGCTATTCCCAGGTGACCTCTGGAATTTAAGAACCTTGTTCTTCCAAATGACAGGTCAGATCCCTGCCAAACAGCCAGCTGTGACAGCAAACCACACGGACCTTCAAAGAGTACCAGGCCCTCGAGTTACTGAAGAGCTGTCATTGATTTCATAGGGATCAAACAGCAACTCTGCAAAATCAGCAGGATAACAAAAGCCTCGGAGTTTATCTTTGACCTCCTAACCCAGTCACGTCCTCACTGGCTGACTGGCCTTTGCTCTAACTGTTCACCTGCAGATTGCCCTAAGGAGATATTGCCCCATCAGCAGACAGCAGTCACACTACCCAGCTGCCACGTTGGCTGCCTCTGTAGACTTTTCCCCTTGACTCTCCCCCTCCCCCCAGGCCCCAGGCCTTCACCGTGGCCCTTGCATCTCTGCAAACAATTTTGTCATATTTCTGTAAAAAGAGACAGCTAAATCAATATTTTAATCTGTCTTGTTGCCAAAATTCGATGATCTGTTGCAGTTCTTGTCAACACAGGCAATCGTTAATGTTAAAATGTTTTTTAATGTTGTCTATAAACCCGTTCTTGTAACCGGTTTTCTATTCCATCCTCAGAGTGAAACTTTGATACGTACCTTTAGCAACATTTCCTTATATTTTTTCCTAAGTCGGAGAAATACTATTTTTCAGTTAGTGGTGAATCTAATTGTATATGTCCTTTGTAACCATTCTCCAAGATTTCCCTCTCATTGCACTTTGGAGGGTTTTAAGATATGCCAATCCTGAATTAGTCTACTAAACTTCCTATTTCAATAATTGTGGCTTCCAATCTATAGACTACCTGATGTTCAATACGCTACTCCAATTCTACTAGGCCTTTGATGTTTGTATCTACATTTAGTGACAGCCAAGTCTTCAGAAACTAAATCCTTCACGTCTATAACTGGCAGTCTTGGTAAGTTAGGCTGAGTAATTCTTCTATCGTGCTTTTAAATTACTACATAAAGCAATCCTTTCAGATAATTTTTTTCTGTTGTGTTTACAATGTTATAATTTGATTTTATAGGTCAGAGGCTCACAAACTTTTTTCTGTGAAAGGCCAGATAGCATCTCAGACTTCACATGTCATAGTATGTGAACTATGAACACTTCATGTCTAAGTGCAGCTACTCAGCCTTGCCCCTGGGGCCCTATGTCAACCATAGAACACACACACACACACACACACACACACACACACACACACACACACACACACACGTGAGTAAGAGTTTCTGGGGTCAACACAGCTCTATGACTTTGAAAATTGAACCTCATGTGTAATAAAGTATTGTTCTTCTTTTGATCTCTCTTTTTTCCAACCATTCAAATATGTGAAAACTATTCTTAGCTTGTGGGCCATACAAAAGGAGGCAGAAAGCTCCTTTTGCCCTGTAGCTATTGCTTTCTAAGTATAGGACAGTTTCTGGCTAGAGGCAGATTTAGGTTTTATGGAGACTGAAGCCTTTCTAATTAGGAGAACTTTAAGCAAAAGAATACAGGGCTGAGAATGTGGCTCAGTGTTGGAGCACTTGCAGAGCGTATGTGAGACCCAGGGATCAATCCTCAGTAGATGGAGAAAGAGAATATGGGGGGTAGGGGGAGGAAATCACATTTCTAAAATTAGTTACAGTGGTTTGTAAACAAGCCATGCCAGTAGAAGCTCTGGACTCTGAGCTTTAGAATTTCGGTGACTCTTTGGTAACTAGGAAGATGCTGGAAGATTCTGCTGTGGAAGGTCCCAGAGCTGGTTGCTGAGTGGAGTCACCAAGGGGATCTTTTCAACTTCGGGTTCCAAAGAGATGGCCTGAGTTAGACACTCTGGGGACTGAGCCTGAGAACCAGTGGCTCCCAGAGCTCCCTAAGATGAAGCTACCATGCAACCAAGGCTGGAAATGTCTACTTATTTTTTGGTTTTGGTTTTGAGATAGCTGACCTTGAATTCACAGAGATCCACCGGCCTCTGCCTCCAGAGTATGGGCTGCTATACCCAACCCTCAGCTCACATTTTATAACAGTGAATCCAACAGAGCTGGTATCCCCAATACAGTCATTGCTCTGATCACACTGCTTGCAAGGGTGTAATAATATTGTCACAGGACTCCTAGACCAAATATCTAGCTTTGTCAAGAGTTCAGTATTATTAAATGATCTCAGATGAATCCACATATACCTCACTCCCACACACTTCACTCATCTACTCTCATGGTTTCTTTTCCTTTTCTTTCTTTTTTTTTTTTTTTTATTCTTTACATGGCCAGGACATGCTCTAGCTCAGGCTGGCCTGTGTCTTATGCTGTCACTCAGGCTGCCCTGTGTCTTACGCTGTCACTCAGGCTGTCTTTAGACACCCAAGTGCTGGGATTATAAGCATGAACCTCAAACTGGCCTATTCTCTTACCCATGAGTTAACCCATGTGTAGTGAATTGAGTCATCTTGGGCTCTGCCTGCTTTAGCATTCGTTATTGTTAATGTTATACACCCAACACGAAGCATTGGAAATAATTGCTTCTGTTTCTTTTGTTTGTTTTTGAGACAGGGTTTTATGCTTCCTTGGCTGGCTATAGCACACTAGCTGAACTCCAGATCCACATTTCTTCACTTTCCCAAAATGCTAGGATGATAGACTTGTACCACCATGTCAGACTCTTCAAAGTCTGAAATCTTCAAGTTGGCACACATGTCAGGTAATCTATACAACAAATAAATGGTTTGCAAGGAACATCTGACAGCTCTGTCATCGCAGCCTAGAGAATTGGGCTAATAAGTCCCGGCATGAGGCTCCGAGCTGAGTCATTTGTTATTGCCTAGGATTAATCATTGGATTTGTAGACGCCTCTCTTCATGTCCCTGTGATCCTGCTTTCCCTGGGGTTGTTCAGTTATGACATTATTCCATGGTGCTGAGATGCCTTCTTGATTGACATTGGACTGTTCCGTGTGCAGAACAGGTAGACAGTCTATTGAGCTCATCTATTTTTGGCCATCTGGGAACCTATGTTGCTTTCAGTAAACCAATGTGTCATCACTGCCAGTAACACAGCTCTTGTGCAAATGGAGGCTTCATTTTTGGGGTCTAAGAAGACATGGCCTCGCTTTTGTACTCTGCTGCCCTTATTAATAGAGACTTCAGAATTTATTGTCCCAGGAAGCTTGCAAACTCAAATGCCTCTAATTTTGTTCACTGCCAGAGAGCAAAACTACTTACTTTCATCATTTGGATGCATGTGGAGAAAGTGCTGGTTTTTGGCTCTTTCTGGGGCCATATGGTGTTAATGGAGACAAATACTGCCTCTCCCCTGGTTAGAGGCTTTCATTCTTGGAAGCTAAGATTCTAGCATATCAAATGCTTCTTCCAACAAGGACTACCAAATTATCCATTCACTCATTTTTTTATATGAATACACACACACACACACACACACACACACATATATATATACATATATATATATGTGTATATATATATATATATATATATATATATATATATATATATATATATATACAGTGTGTGTATAATGTATATGTGTATATGTATATATGTATATACATAGATGAGTCCTAACAAGGTGCCAAGGACTGTGATGGATGCTGAAGGCCAAACTGCTGTCTCAGAGTTTGGGTTCCCATGGGCAGTGTGTTGGCTAGGCTTTTTCTGTCAACTTGACACAAGTCAGAGTCATCTGGGAAGAAAGAATTTCAGTTGTGAAAATGTTCCATCAAACTGGCCTGTGGACGAATCTGTGGGGGCGTCTTCTTGATTAATGATGGATGTGGGAGGGCGCAGCCTACTGTGGGCAGTGCCACCCCCGGGTGGGTGGTCCTGGCTTGTACAACAAAACAAGGTGAGCAGCAACCCAGTAAACAACACTTCTCCATGTCTCTGCTTCAGTTCCTGACACTCCCGGTTCCTGCTCTGAGTTCCCTGCACAAGGCACCATAAGCTGTAAGCTGAAATAAACTCGTTTCTCCCCAAGTTGCTTTTGGTCCTGGTGTTTATCACAGCAATTGAGAGCGAACTAAAGCAGAGGAAGAAACACACTAAGTGATAAATGATGTGTAAGAAAGGAAATGCTGTCTGCATGACAAAGGATGAAAGGAGTCTGTCTATATAGACCTCAGAGAACACCTACCATGAGCTGTCCAGTATGTAGGCACACTTTGAAATGGTAATACTGGGTCAAAGAAAACATATAACATATCAAAGAAAGTTAATTTTAGTTAGCTTTAAAGATATTATTTTAATTAATTAAATTAATTATAGATGATAATATTTTATATATTTATTATTATTAATTATTATTAGGGCTTATATTTATTACTTATAATTATGTTTAATGTGTAAACAATATGATTTATAAATAATAATGTATAATTTATATAGAATATAGCACTATAAAATAAATAATACATTATAATTTGTACTCATATATTATAATTAATTAATTTACTTAAAATATCTTTAAAGATACTACATTTAAAGATAACTTTAGTGATCACTTGGTTTTATACTTTCAATACGCTTACTAGAATATTTAAAATTGCATACGTGCCGTGGTTCACATTATGTCTCTATTGAGCCTCACTTGTTGTCCCAGTTAGGTCTCTATTGCTGTGATAAATTATCATGACCAAAACCAAACTGGGGAAGAGAGGGTTTATCTGGGTTATAGGGTTTTTTTTTTCCCCGAGACAGGGTTTCTCTGTATAGCCCTGGCTGTCATGGAACTCACTTTGTAGACCTGGCTGGCCTCGAACTCAGAAATCCGCCTGCCTCTGCCTCCCGAGTGCTGGGATTAAAAGCATGCACCACCACCACCCGACCTGGGTTATAGTATTTAATAGTCCACCATGAAGAGAAGTCAGAGCAGGAACTCAAGGCAGGAACCAATGCTGAGACCACCCAGGACATCTGCCTATGGTTTGCTCCCATGGCTCTCTCAGGGTGCTAGTTTTATACAACGTGTGACCATCTGCACAGGGGTTGCTCACCCACAGTGGCCCAGACCACATCAATCATTAATTAAGATAATATCTCAAGGACTTCCCCACAGGCTGCTGGCTGTTCACAGTGTGTTCCTGTGGGGGTCCTGCAGGAATCCAATGAGAGACTAGAGCCTTCTCCTTTCTCACCTATCCATCATTTCCTTCTGCTGTCTTACCTAGTTCTGAAAGAGAGGTCCTTCTGGGAACCTTCTCATGAGCATAGTAATCCTGTGTCTCTAAGTATAGTGTGTGTGTGTGTGTGTGTGTGTGTGTGTGTGTGTGTGTGTGTGAGAGAGAGAGAGAGAGAGAGAGAGAGAGAGAGAGAGAGAAAGTTGGGGGTGCTAATGGAGTTTAAGAATTCTACTCCCAATTTGGGGTGCACTTGTTCCCTTTCTTATTATAAGGAAATTCACTCCACCCCTACTCAAGGTTGTGGATGATGACTACATAACACCCCATTCAGTTTACCAAGGATGATTCAAGACCCTAACATGGCCCAGACAAGTAGGCAGCTACTCTTGGCCGCCTATTTTTCAAGATGGCATGTGGTTTCTCAGGAGTGGTTATGAACTGGCAGCAGCATTTGTGGGGGTAGCAAAGGGACACTGTGACTTGAAGATACTTTTGTTGAAATCAATATGTAACTATAACAACAAGAATAGAGAAAGCTCAGCCAGGCCTGGTGGCACATGCCTTTAATCCCAGCCCTTGGGAGGCAGAGGCAGGCAGATTTCTGAGTTTGAGGCCAGCCTGGTCTACAAAGAGAGTTCCAGGACAGCCAGGGCTACACAGAGAGACCCTGTCTTGAAAAACCAAAAAAAAAAAAAAAAAAAAAAAAAAAAAAAAAAAAGAATAGAGAAAGCTCAACAGCTAAGAGTATATACTGCTTTGGCAGAGGACTCAAGTTGGGTTTCCAGCATTCAAATCACGAGACTAACAGCTACCTATAACTCCAGCTCTAGGGGACCTGACTCACTATGCTGGCCTCCCTAGGCACCTGACTTCAAATGCACATGCCTACATAAAACACACACACACACACACACACACACACACACACATACACACACACGAGAGAGAGAGAGAGAGAGAGAGAGAGAGAGAGAGAGTTAAGAATAAGTAAAAGAAAGAAAGAAGAAGGTTCATGTGTCAAAGCTGCCCCTAATGCGTGTGGTAAGTCCCCACTTACATCACTGGAGTCAGATCATTTTTCTTACTTCTTAAGCTGACTCCTGTATATTAGCTTTGCATTTGGCAAGACAAGGGGAACACTAGACATTAAAATGAGGGACCTTTGGCAGAGTTTCACAGCTGTCATTTCCATAGTTGACCCTTTCTCCAGAAGCTAAAATTGACCAAAAGAAAATACCAAAATTAAGATTTAAAAAAAAAAATCAAATCAAAACCAGAATAGAATCAAAACAGCAGTAACAACAGAAGGAAACTACGATGAGTGGAGTCTTCTTACAGCCCACTTATTGTACAACTGCAGAAACATCTGTCCTTTACATTTTATTAAATTATTTTGTGTGTACATATTTATGTGAGAGAAAGAGATGGAGAGAGAAAAACAGGGAGAAAGAGAGATGGTGTGGAGGAGTGGGGAGGGGAAGAGAAAGGGAGAACCACAGTGTGTGTGGTGTGGGGGTTGTGTGAGAGAGACAGAGAGAAAGAGAGCGAGCAAGTCATGGTGTGCACACGCAGTGTGTGTGTGTGTGTGTGTGTGTGTGTATACAACCTGAAAAACTCAATTCTCTCCTTCTGCTATGTGGGTTCCAGGGATTGGACTCGGTTCATCAGGCTTGGAATCGAGAGCCTTTTATCCACCCACCCAACCACCCACCCATCCATCTTGCCTGTCTCACGTCTATGTTTTGAAATCAGTTTCCTTTTGTGCTTTATGTATCTGCCGACTAAAATCAGAACCTAAAGGAACTCTGAACTCACATTTATAGATCATCAACAGAACAGACCTACAGTGAGGTAAAAACCCACGAATACAGCCACTACTGAATTAAGAGGGCTTGGAGAAGCTGGCTTAAACCCTTAGCGATCCTCCTGCCTTAGCTCAAGTGCTATGATTATAGGTGTGAGCCACTGTGCCCTGCAATCACATCGAAACCATAATTACATCTTGAAGAGAATTATGTTTTATACTGATAAACATCCACATGATGGATGTCCACCCTTCTGGACATTTCTTACATGTGTTTATATGTGGTAGAGGACCTGGGTGATGGAGACGGAGAGTATGTGAGCAGGTGAATATGAATTCTCTCTTACTAACTCTATAGCTTCAAACATTATACATTTCAAAGGCAAACACCCTATGTTTAAAGGAATCATTTTACCTTGCAAGAAAAAAAATGGAGAACAGAAACCAATAGTGGATTTCTGAAATAGAAAGAAAATCATTTGGGTTTAAAATACTGGAAGCTCTGTGGGACCGACTTCCTTCCCAAGCAGGCTGCAGAGGTTGCATGCATGGTGAACCAGAATTCTTTCCTAGTTCTTCTCCTCTCCCCACTGTATACACATCAGTGCTACAGCCCATCATCTTAGACATCCTTTTCAAGTGTTTTCATCTCAGTTTACTGTTTTCTTTGTGTGTTTGTGTTGGGATCTTTTTGTTGTTTGTTTTTTTAAGCCCTGGGAACAAAACCATGGGCTTCCTCGTGCTAGGCAAGTGCTCTGGCCCTAAAACTAGTCCTAAGCTTGTTTTGAACCATGGACAAATTATTTGGATCTGGCTAACCTTCCATGGCTACTGAGGGCTGGGGTTTCAGGTATGGTCCGCTGCGTCTAGCTTTGAATCTTCGACAGCTCTAGCTCGGAATCCTTGAGGTTTCCTGTCTGTGTGGACTACTTAACTTTTTGGAATTTTACCTGTTTGCATCACTGGGATCCTTAGACCAGCTGTCCTGAGTCTAGTGCTATCAGCATTCTTGTTGAATCTTAACAGCATTCTATGCATGCTGTCTTCAAAGTGTGGGTACCCCCATCCTTTTCAGTAAGCTTTGTGATTGGGTTGTTGTTGTTGGTGGTGGTGGTTAAAAAATGACTTCTGGGTAGGGTGAACAAAATACAAAGACAAGCCAACGACTCTACTGGCTCCTTCTCTGTGGTCCTCTGTGCTCCCAGGTCCAACTCCAGTTCAAGGCAATCATTGGTCTGGAACCCCATTTATCTGGGAGATCTGAAAAATGTTGTGGGGTTTCATTTCAGTTTCTTGTTAGTTTTTTGTTTGCTATTTGGGAGCCACAACCCCTAAGTGCCTTACTCCCGCCCCACCCCCACCCCAAGTCAGAAGTCCTCAGCTTCACCCAAAGAAAATGAGAGCTTCTAAGAGAAAGCAAGAAAAAGAGCAGCAAAAAGAGAGACAGCCGGGCGTGGTGGCGCATGCCTTTAATCCCAGCACTTGGGAGGCAGAGGCAGGTGGGTTTCTGAGTTCAAGGCCAACCTGGTCTACAGAGTGAGTTTCAGGACAGCCAGGGCTATACAGAGAAACCCTGTCTTGAAAAACCGAGAGAGAGAGAGAGAGAGAGAGAGAGAGAGAGAGAGAGAGAGAGAGAGGAAGGCTATGGATTAGCTCAAGACTTTCATGAAGATGTGGGGGGGGGGGAGGAAGAAGTAATCTCAGGTTAGACCCCTTGATGCCATGCCTTTCTAAGCCTGGTGACACAGTCCTGTCACTCTTCAGTGGGTTCAGTGGGTTCAGTGGAGGGACCCTTTTTCAGAGGAAGTTCAAGGAGATGCTGGTACAAATGGATTGACACTTTACAGACACAAGTACCTTGTCCAGAGCGAGAAGAAAGCAAGCAGCCTCTAAAACCCCCAACTCACTCCTGCCTCCTCCCCACCAGTGGACTGCAGGCCACAGTTAGGTCAAAGACTTAGAATTCTCATCCAGTGTCAGAATTGTATCCTTTTTATATGTCTTCACTAGGTTTCTTTTGCTGTGATGAAACACCATGACCAAAAGCAACTGCGGTAGGCGGTGGGGAGGGTTTAATTGGCTTACACTTCTATTTAGTAATCCATCACTGAGGGAAGTCAGGGCAGGAACTTAAGGCAGGATCCTGGAAGCAGGAACTGAAGAAGAGGTGAGGGAGGAGTACCCTCAGGGAGCTGGGGCACTCAGTCATCAGTCAAGAAAATGCCACACAGGCCTGTCTACGGGCAACCTGATGGAAGCCTTTTCTCAATTGAGGTTTCCTCTTTCCAGATGAGCAGAGCTTGTGCCGAACAGACAAACACTAACAAGACATGATGTTACTGATCTGTTGGTTACTAGGGGCATAAAACTGATATAAGCAGCTGGGAAGTGGTGGCGCACACCTTTAATCCCAGCACTTGGGAGGCAGAGGCAGGCGGATTTCTGAGTTCTAGGCCAGCCTGGTCTACAGAGTGAGTTCCAGGACAGCCAGGGCTGCACAGAGAAACCCTGCCTCGAAAAACCAAAAACCAAACCAAACCAAACCAAAACTGATATAAGCAATATTTATGGGAACACTACTTATGATTTATGGTATTTATTTTAGATTTCTTTCGTTCAATATATACTTTGCTAAAAAAATTATGCATGTGTGCACATACATATACACACCACTGGGCACATGAGAAATTTGGAGGATAACTTTTGGGAGTCTGATCTCTCCTTCAACAATGTGGGGTCAGGGATGGAGTTCAAATTATCAGGCTTGGCAGCAAGTACCTTTACCCATTGAGCCATCTTGCCAGCCCCTCATTCGATAGCCATTCAAGGCATCCATGTGGCTCCTTCCTTTACTCAAGTAAAATTCCCATTAAAGGGGGAAATTAACTTAACTTCCTAATGTTTATAATTTCATTTTTACTTTTATTTAAACCAAACTTCCCAAAGAAGCTTCTTTGTCTTGCCATGAAAATTAAAGAAAATAATAATAACAATAATAATAATAAAAATCAGAATCCCAACAGTATGTTTGCTATGGTTTGGGGAACAGGCAGCTATTCTTCCCCATTTCCAGAATCCCCTTCACCACCCCAATTTATGACAGGGTCTCATGAAGCCTGACTGGCCTCAGACTCATCCTGCAGCCCAGGCAGGCATGGACTTCAGTACGTAGCTAAGAACTTCCCTGAATTCATGATCCTCCTTCCCTCTACTTCCCTCAGTCACCCCCATGACCTCAGTCACCCTCATGCTCAGCTTTTCTCACATTTCTGATCATCTTTTTTTTTCCCCCCTCTCAGCTGGGGTGACATTTTGAACTTGGCTGCAAACAACACAACCCACTTAGGGAATTGGGGCGAAGGGTATTACATTATCAGCCAGCGGCCACCTTACAAACTCATTGGATGAACTAAAAGAATCTAGAGCCAAGGTCAAGTTTCCTGAGGTCAAGAATGGCAATTCCCTGGTAGAGCAGAAATGCTGACACCAAGCAGCAGAATCAAAAGCTGCTGACTGAGTCCTGGAAATGTAGGGATGTCGGTGGTTTCTGTTCATGCTTTGAGAGAGGTGACTTCACGAAGGCATGACCAGAGAAGATAAGCCAGCAAGGAGATAGTGAGAGGAGCAGAAAATTAGAGGCCATAGAGTGTGTCTTAAGGAGAAAGCAATGGCAAAGAGGATCTCAGAAACGTCTGTCAGGCTCGGGAAAGGGCTCAGATAGCTTGCTGTAAAGCATGAGAGCCTGAATTTGGATTCTTAGCACCCAAAGAAAAGCTGGGCATGGTGGTGTAAGTCTGCCACTGCACCACTCGAAGGCAGAGATGCTCAGATCGCAGGGCTCGCTGGGCAGCCAGTCTGGTTGAAACACCAAGTCCCGGCCGGGTTCAGTAAGAGATCCTGTCTTGAAAACTAGGGCAGAGAATAATAGATGAGGACACTGATCTGTGACTTCCACACACCTGTGCATGGTCTAATACATCTCTATGCCTCCCTTCCCTACATACACCACACGTGCACTCGCATACACATACATGCACACATGTACATACAAATAAATAAGTTTATTAGTCGCTGAGGTTGTGGTTGATGGACTTGGGACAGTGGGTGGAGGAACGGGCGGTAAGGAAGAACAGCATCCAAGCCTCCAGCATTCATCCAAAAGCTGCTGTAAAGTGGGGAGCGGATGATGGATGGTTAAGGGGTGGTATAGAAGGGACAAAGCAATGTTCTCAACTGAGAAACAGAAGCCACTAGGAATCCATGTTTTGATGCTCTCGTGACTAATTCAGTTGGGAGGAAATAACTGAGGACACACAGTAGAGCAATGCATGATGGGTACAGTGTGGTTCCTGAGCAGGTGGGAGGTGGTGGGACCCATAATTCCAGAAGTGGAGAGTAATGGGATTAGAGACTTGAAATACCTGCATGTGGACCTAGGAGGAAGTACTATGAGTATCAGAAGAAGGTCAGTGATGCAGAAAATCTGCCCTTACACATGAAATATTGCAGGGCTGGCAACAAGGCTCAGCGGGTGAGCTGGCTGGCTTTCATTAGCGAAAGAAACCCAGGCCTACTTGGAAAGAGGAACTTCCGCAACTGAGAAAATGCCTCTGAGGGCCCACCCAGCTCAGTGTGGGTGGTGCTGTCCCTGGGCAGAAGGTGCTGAGTTGGCTCAGAAAGCAGTCTGAGCAAGCCGAGAGGAATGAGCCAGTAAGCAGAGCCCCTTCATGACCTCGACTTCAGTTCCTACCTCTGGGTTTTGCCTTGAGTCCCTGCTCTGGCTTTCCACAGTGACTGCAACTTGAGCAGAAATAAATCCTTTTCTTCCTGTGTTGCTTTTGGTTTTGGTGTTGTATCATAAATAGAAACCCTAAGATAACAGGCCTAGGTGCCTGTCACCATGCCTGCTCGCCTGATTCCTCTCACTACTTACTGTGTAACAAAGCTTTTCCTGGGGACATATAAAACACATGTCTACTCATCTGAGAGGGAACCCATGACAAACCAAAGTATGAATACCACCAAAGTCCAACTTCATGAACCAATGACTTTTATTGAGGTTGCTTATAAGACTCTGGGTGAGGGGGTGCAGAAATGACTCAAAGACAGCTGCATCACCAAAGCCTTGTCCACCATGAATGACAGATTTGCTCATATGAGAAGTCTTCTTTGCAGCAGGAATGATTAGCCTTCATTGCTCACACTGGCAGGGAGGGGCTTAGTGAATCTGGTCAGTTTCAGGGACTTCCTGAAACTGTTTTGAGTTGTTCCCTTCTTGTTTAAGGAGCTTCCCTGCAGGATAGAATGTTTCTCATAAACTTACTACGTGTTGGAAGTAGAGAACCAGCTGCTTCAAATTGTCCTCTGGTCTCCACACATGTGCTGTGGCACAACTCCCCACTCAATCAATAAATAAAAGAAATTCTTAAAAAATTTTAATGAAGTTTTTACAAAGATTTAGTATGTGCAGATCCTAAAGAGTTGAGCTAGCTGAGTTGAGGTGGGCTGGGTTGTGTGATCCAGTAAGCCTGGCAGAAATAAAGATATTCCAAAGAGACACTTGCTTCGCTTGCTCTATCAGACTATCGAGACAATAGACTCCAAGAAAGGGGGATTTCTCTAGGAATCTTAAGCTGGGAGGAAAAAAAAACCCCAAAAACACTGTGTGTGTGGAGGGATGGGGGGCGGGGTGCTGTGTAACCTGTCTCCAGAAAAGATACTTCACAGTTCTAAAATCTTGTCAGACCATCTTGTAAGGTGAGAGTGAAGCCCAGAAAATGATGGGCCACCCTGAAGATGAACTTGGAGGGGTGGGAGAGTTGGGGGTGGGAACACTGGTTCTTTGTCCATCTTCCCAAGGTGGCTGCATTGGATAAATCTCCTTGCTTTTCACTTTAGCTGGCTATTTTAATTAACTTCTCATAGACCTGTTTGGCAAACTTCACTTCTTGAGTACAGATTCTGACCCCAAATTTGATAACAACCCTTCTACACATGACTGAGTTGGACACACCTTACAGAAAAGCTGATAACTTCTGGTTTCAGCAGTCAGTCCAATCTAAACTGAACCCTAAAACGAAAGGAATTTATCGGCTTGTAAGAGAAAGTCCAAAGGTGTGTGGGTTCCAGGCACAGACTCAACAGGCTGAGTGTGACTGCTCTACTTGACCCTTGCAGATGCTCACATTACTCTTATCTTTCCCTTTTCTCTCAAGGCTAGACAATGGCTGATAACGGTAACCAAGGTTGTACACTCAAGAGCGGGGCCTGTGAGGGAGCAGAAGCCTGGGAAGTAAGGAAGGAAAATACCTTCTGCTCCCTTCCTCCCAATCCAGTCTCCTACCATTTTATTCCACAGGCAGGATCTTTAGAAAGTCCAGGGCAGCCTAGAAGCAGCTCCCCTGTGCAGACTGGGCGAGGGACAAGTGGCAGGCGAGTCTGCAAGCATCAGGAAGGTGACTTAGCAGGTTCAGGAGACACTGGGCAGGATGGAGTAGCCCTCTTCAGAGTGGCCTTAGATTAAGTTGGGAGACATCCAAATGTCTTCGTAAATCCTAACCTGAAGGGTTTTCTGGGGCTGAAGTACCAAGTCAGGATTTGGGGTTGTCTTTGGCAAGCAAGCGGGGGGGTGGGGGGGGAGGAGTAAAAGTTGGAGCACCCAGGCAGTTGTATTCTGTGAGGAATACTTGTATAGAAAAAAGGGTATGTGTTAGCTGGGGAGGGGTGTGGTTGGGCAATGACTGCTATTGTTTCCATAAGATAGCAACTCTGTCCTTCAATAGAGATCCCATAGTCGTAGGGCACTGGTTTGACGGGTTCAAGGCCTCTCACTTCCCCTTAAGGCAGCCTTGCCTTCAATCTCATCAACGAAGTGGATTTGTGGTTTGCTTTTCTACCCTATGGCACAGAGGGTGGATGAAATGGCAAGCAGTTAGTTTTGTCTGCCTTTCAGCCTTCCTGGGGGGTTTGGGGGGGGAGTCTCTAATCTTCTGGTGGCTCTAAAAAAAAGGCTCAAATGACAGACAGCCATATTTTGTCTTTAAAGATTTATTTTATTTTATTATATGTAAGTACACTGTAGCTGTCCTTAGACATTCCAGAAGAGGGAGCCAGGTCTCGTTACAGATGGTTGTGAGCCACCATGTGGTTGCTGGGATTTGAACTTATCACCTTCGGAAGAGCAGTCGGGTGCTCTTACCCGCTGAGCCATCTCACCAGCCCCCCATATTTTGTCTTTAAAAAAGACCATGTGACCTAAGGCAGGCCAATCAGATACTCTTTCCCAGAATTTGAGTTGGGGACAGACACAAGCAAGCTGGAGAGAAGCTGAGGTTGGCTGGGCTGGTAGCAGTGCCCTGGAGAACCTCTCTGGAGAAGAACAGGTGTTCTCAGCGGGACTCTCCAGCACTGCCTGCCTGGCCAACTCTCTATATTCTGTAAACTGCCCACTGCTCCTTCTATAAACGTTGCTTCATTGAAAGGAAAAATTTCTGTCCCTAAGACCCAAAAGCCTCCAAGAGTGAGTCAGTGAGACTTAAAGGCTTAGTCCTAAAATGCTTCAGAGCTACGTCCGTCTGACAAGTACCACTTAGTGCTTAGTCCTAAAATGCTTCAGACTTAAGTTGGATCTTCCTTCCTGGTAGCATTTGGGATGAAAGTATTGTAAATCCCCAACATTATTAGAGTCCAAGGACAGTGTTCACTGCCCAGTACCCACGGGCCATGCACACACACCCTTTAAGATCAGTGAGCTTCCTTATATCGTGACTTCAAAGCACCTTAGGAATTTTCCTTTTTCATTTAACTAATGTAAAAAATAATTTTTCAGAGTAATAATATTCTTGTCTGATTGTCATATTTCCTTATACTTATCACTATTACACATCCTTTCCTTTTTTTCCCCAGACAGTGGCTTGCTAGATAGCCTGTGTCGGCCCAGAACTCAGTATGAGGCCCAGGTTGGCCTCAGCCTCCTCAGTACTGAGAGTTTTCCCACACATTTTACTGTTAGTTTGGGAATACTTAGCTGAAGAATCTAGTCGGGTCATTCACAGAGGCATATAAATCCAGTCCTAAACACTGTGTTTACAAATCATTTATTAGCTCATACATTTTTTTTCAGCAAAAATGCATAGTTTATCATTTTCAGATTTTTTTTTCCATGTTCAAGACAGGAGAAAACAAATGTCTCAGAAAAGTAAAATCATAGCAAACTGTACAACAGACATGAAAGGCAATTTGTTCAGTCACATGCACAGAATTGACCCGCATAACGTCTGCTTCTATAGATGATTTTGCTTCATTTTTCTGGAAATCTGCAATTATGATGAAGTAAGGCTCTTCTGTCCGAATACATCATGGACTTGAAGGCACCTTACAATCCAGGCTGGAGGTTTTCACATCCTGAGAAGGGATGCCTCTCTAGCTAAGTCAGCTCTTAGGGTAAGAACTGGAATCAGGGTGGCCTAAGAATTGATTTAGCAAAGCAGTGGAAAAAGTTCTTTATGCCTGCGTTCTTCTTTCCTCCCATCTTTCTCTATTATCACCATTCAATGAACTTTAAACCCTACACATGAAACCTTTCCATTTGATGTGTTAAATCCCCCCTCTGCCTCTGCCTCTGCCCCAAGCACGGGAAGACAGACAGCCCCTCCAACAATACCCTTGTAAGGCAGATGGCTGGATGCCTGAGCACACTGGGAATCCTTTTAGGAACCTGTTGTCTTCAAGGCTGGTTTTGTGGAGAGTAAAGGCTTCAAAGGTGGTTGGAATGGCTTGGGGAGAGCTGAGATGAAGATTCAAATTCAGGGCTACCACATGCCTAAGCAAAAGGAAGAACCGCAACAGAATCCTCCCCACAGCCCCCAGAGGAAAGCTTTCCTGTCTAGGCAACAGTACATTGGGCTCAAGACTTCCGTGTGGAAGAAACACTGCCCAGGCTGAGCATCCCGCTGTCTCTATGGTTGCTATGGTGACACTCCATCCAGGGAACCGTGCCTCACATCCCTTATTGCCCAGGTGCTCAGAGGCTTGGTTAGAATGATTTTCCTCATGGCCCCAGGAAAGTGCACCAGCGTGGCAGAGACAGACCTTTTCTACTGAGCCTTCCCAAGAGAGAGAATTTAGAGAAAGTTTCTGAGCAGAATCTTATAAAAGTTTAGCTTTGTTACACACCTAGAATCTATCTGATGCCTTTTTTTTCCTTAAAAAAGAAGTTAGCCTTTTTTTTTTTTTTAAACTACACAATATTTACAGTTTGAAAGACCCTAGAGGTCTTTATCATTTGGGTAAGAGCTCAAAGATGAGGCTTTTGAAAAAGCCCTGGTTCTCATCCATGTGCTAAGGCCTGTTTTTAACAAACAAACTGCTATTACAAACCTTTGAAATATAAAATTAAAATGTCTTTAAAAAATGTTTACCATGCATTTTTTTTTGCATCCAGCAAGTTAAAAAAAGACTATACTTTCTAAATAGAGATGGAACCAAAAGAAGAAGTGAAAGAAGGGATGTGTGTCCCTATACTTCACCCAGAAGCAGGGTTCACTGCCATGGTGTCTTGCCCACCTCGGCGTGGTGGTCTTTACTGCACGGCTAAATAACCATCTGAAGACTCCTCCCGACCTGACCTTCAGAGTGCGTGCTTACTGCATTATTTTGGGTGGAACTGTAAGGCATGGGGAAGGTGGCCTGCCACTTTTACACATTCGAGAATGGAATTGCACACTCAAGATATTTCCTCGAGAAATGTCATGTTTGGAAAAAAAAGCATTAAAGCGTCTGTGTTACATTCAGAAGCTTAGCACGGGATGAGGGGACAGGTACTTCTAAAAGCTTAAAGAAGGGGCTGCTCTCCTCCTGCACCAAATAGGAACTGTGTGTGGATTGTTGCATACGGGTGTGCGTCCCACCTTGCCACTATGACTAGCTAAGTGAGCACTTGGGGCCCTCACCTATAACTAGCCAGAGTTCTGAAGCTTGCTCACAGACTGTGTAAGACGCTACCACAAAAACAAAAACAAACAAAAACAAAAACAAAAACAAAAACAAAGCAAAGAAAAAAGGAAAACCCTATAAATTGGTAAGAAATTCACAAACCAGAAATGCAATACATTTGTTCTCTGGGAAATAACAGGAATTTATGTTAGGTTTTTTTTTTTTTATTACTAAGCACTGATAGTCATTTTGTAATTAAGAAAAAAAATATTGACAATATCGAAGACCTCAACACTTCAGTAAGAAAGCTGTGGCCCCTCCTAAAGGAATGACCTACAATGCCCGTTTCAGCCATCTGGGGCTTCCTTTCCCAGGGGTCTAGGCTCGTTTGCTTTTGTCTGGCAGTACATGTCAACAAATGCTGGCAATCCTTTAAGCAAATGACTTAAAATATGATTCACAATTAGCCTTTAATGCCCTTTTGACCTATGCCCTAATTTTATGGAAACAAATTAAGCCACGGGATAAATGTACTACTCAAAATATCCCATGGCACGCAGTGCTACAGTCAAAAGCCGCAGGATGTTAAAATGCCAAATAGAATCCCTTGCCACCTGTTTGAGCACGGACACCCTCAGAGTCTGCAAGCTTTTCTAGGGACAGAACTTAAAACAAGGTAATACTGTCCAGAGTTGAGCAGCTGTTCCACGCTGGCTGTCTGAATCCAATCCTTCCTCTCTCTCCTTACAACAAAAGGATCTTAGAAGAAGGAAGGCAAAGGCCAGATGATTTTTGGAGAATTAAGCATAAGCTAAACTCACACCTGCGTTGGATCTTGCTTTGACTTTACTACACTGTCTGTTGTAGGCACTTTGAACAAACCACTCTTCAAAATGATGTGGACGCTATAACCTTCCAGCAGTTCATCCTTACTACTGTCATTACCATGATGATAAAACATTAAACTCTGTTCATACACACACTCTTCTTATACCTGAATTATAAATTAAATTTTCAAAAAAATTTTAAGCTAAGGAACAGAGATAAAAGTAAAAAGCTGTGGATATGTTACTATGCTATACTGATCTTATACCAATAGGAGAAAAGACTCAAACTTCTACTTTGTTCTGCTGTAAGACAAAAAGGCAATTGTATGGATGGATACATGGATCGTTGCCAGTGTCTTACATATAGTAGATGTTCAGTAATCACTAGGAAGATCACATTGAAGACTAGGTGGGCATCAAAGGAGCCTAACAGAGTCAGTCAGCAGTGGCAAGCTTAATGGATAAAGAACAAGGTGACAGAAATCATCTCAGTGGCTGGTGACATTTTAAGATTTTATAATCTAATTTTAAAGGTTCCCATCTCTTATTCTGCTCTATTTTAAAACTGAATAGATATATTCAATTAAAGGCTATATTATCCATGATTATACATAATATATCCAATTAGCATCCTTATACTTGACCATGTAACATAGTCCTGCAGACTAGTAGACACAACTGAGCACACAGCTATCCCTGCTTTCAATATCAGTTTGAAGACTGAATTCTGTCACCTTCAGCCAATGATAAAACCCTTGAAAAATAACTTCAACCATACCTGTCGACTATAGCTTCGAGCAGATTTACTAGCTGGGAGAGTTAAAGATTAAAAACCCTGGCTTCTTGTTGTCAGCCCCTCAGACCCATCACTCAATCAGAAAAACTTACCAATTTGATATTCTTAGCAATAGTTCCCCCATATTTAAAGTTGCCCCACATATTAGGCTACGTGGTTTTCTGACTGCGAGCACTTCCAGTGGGGTTTATGAATGGATGCAGGCTAAGGCCACTCTGGACAGTTATGTAGCCCCGTACTTTCTCCCTGGGCTATTTATGGAACGTGTATGGCCAGTGGAAAAAGATCATGTTTATTTTTACAAGCCAGACATGACATGAAGGAGTCCGTACTTCCTCTCTCTGGGAAGGTCATCTTCTTCACCTGACTGGCAAGCTGAGGAGGGAGAAAGGGTCTCCCTGTAGCCAACTGAACCTGAGCCTTAGCCAGCCAGCCCTAGAAGCAACTCACGGAGCACTGGGCACAGACATCGGTCATTTCCCAGGCACACTTCCGAGGGGGCTTCTCCTGGAGATGCCACCTAGGTTATGGCTACAAATGAAAAAGAAATTGAATTTTATAATATGCTTCAAAATTTTACTGCCGAATAGATCATATGAAGATAGCGAATCCTTATTTATAATCTGTCATATATTTTGAACTGTTAAATGCAATCAAATCTAATGGATGTGGTGAAATGGAGAAGATGGAAAAGTATTATTTTAGAGTTTTATTCTGATGGCTACATTACTCCTGAAATGTGTAATAAGCCCGGTTAGCTCTGTGCAAATAGACTGAGTAAATATTTGCTCTAAAATGGCATTATCTGCCTTAACAGAAATAATATAGTTCAGCCAGTAACATGTGGTTAAAGCATCCCTGATCTTGAATGGTGTATGTGGTGTATCAGGAAGGGAACAGGAAGGGAAGCCGATTCTCTTTTCAATTAGAATGTCCCATTGCTAATGCTAGTGGTGCAGAGCCGCTGGGGTTGGAGGTGGGGATGGAGGTGGGAGGAAATTTCAGGAGGAGAGGGGAGGTGAAGCCTCCTTTTTCCTGGAGCATACTGCATGGGGAGATCTTGCCTGGGAAAGCGGGTCATCTCACTGGCTCATGCATCATAATCACTTGAAAATGATACGGGTATGATTTTATCCTCAAGTGGCCTCTGCTTAAAGACAAAGACACATAGCTAGAGAGGACCCGGAAGATCTCCAACCAAAACCTAAAGTGACAAACTCTGGGTTTTAGTTCCTGTTCTCACGTTCATGGATTCTTTCAAATGTCTCTCTCTTGAGAGTTCCTTCCAAAGGGGGTGTCCTAATTCAACAACAATAAACAACAACAACGACAACAAAAATCCTACATAATATTCCTTAAGCTGTTTCTTTAGTTTATGAGTGAACATTCCTTGAGACTCTACAAGAAGTAACAGTGGCATGCAAGTGTACGTGGATCCATCCTGATGTCTACAGTTATCCGTGGACGTAAGTGCTGAATTAAGTTTCACTGAGGGACAGTATTGGCGGTAAGCACACACTAGCAACCTCTGTAACCAAACAGAAAAATCTCCTTGCATTTTGCAAAGGATACGACATTGACATTCATCAGGAGTCATGCAAAGTATATCTTAAAATCCAATAAAGAAGCCCTAAATTCAATACAACCCCCCCTCTCTCACACACACACACATACACATTTAACTTCTGTGTGCAAGTTAACACACTCAGGGCATTGGTTCCTCCAGGGAATTGTGCCAAGATTCTCTATTTACAAATACAGTAGCAATTAAAAGCATAGACAAAACACCAATCTTTTCAGGACCACCATCCTACCAGGACTGAGGTAAGTGTTCATATACCCTATGTGCTTGTCTTAAATTTCACCACTAAGCCAAGGCTCCTCACTCATCTTAGTCTGAAGGACATACCAAGAAGTGTGGCGAATATTTAAATATACTACTGTTTGGATTACCATATTAATGATAGGTTAACATTTATAAGAAATGTCTAACAACACTGGCCAGTAGGGTCATTAGAGAGAATCTGGGGGGGGGGGCATGTTTCCTAACCCTGCAAGGATTTGGGGTGTCTACCAACCATTTCTACAGTCTGGATTCAAATGAGTCTTTGAGGTTTAACTGGGCAATTGTAGTCTTAACTCAAAAATTTCAGTAATAAATAGCAAGATTCTGACTTTCATAATAGAACTTCCTGATCCTGACTGCCTTTTAAATTTTAAGCAAGGATACACGTGTCGCTGTCCAAATCTCCCAGCCATTGTGGTTGCAGTAGGAACCTCAGCCACGTTAGAGGGCTGACTCCTGCAGAAGCCAAATACTCTGTACACCTTTTAAGCTATTTCTTGCCCCACTAGCAACCTAAACCCACCCTCCACCTTCCCCCACTTCTGCTCATCCATGATTTGCAGCAAAGTGAGAAAAGAATACGCTGTTCTCCCAGTACAAGAAGCTACGTTTGAGGACCAGTCATTTGGGCATTGCTTCAAAAGGCACATTTATTTTAGTGGCAACTTAAGTAAGTAGAAAGAAAAGAATCAGATGTGAGAGAGAGAGAGAGAGAGAGAGAGAGAGAGAGAGAAACCCTGGGTGGGTTTTGTGGAATACATCAAAGTAAGTAGGAATTGGAGACCTATACAAACCACAGGAGCCTAACCAATCGTCTAATCAGAGTCCCTAAGTAGTCATTCACAGTTTTATCATGACACTCACAGGCCTTCACAGAACACTGTTTAAAAATGTAGTGGAGAACTCTCTCAAGCAGCTTGCCCTAAGGTCCAGTTCACGTGTGCAATGCAGAAGGCTGCAAAATCAAAACTAGGTGACAAAGGAAATCCAGTGCATCTCACAGGCTTCGATAAATTATGAAAGATCATTGAATATATTATCATTTAAATAACATCTGATACACATTTTGCAATAATTAACTTGTGTTCACATTCCATGCATTGTCTAGCGGGTTAAGCCCCGGGTTTGTGTCTTTGTGCCCATTTCCCAACAGAGAAAGCTCCATTCTTTCGACAAATCCAAGCATTGCTAGACCTCACCAGCAGCCAGGGATTTGTGTTTATCCTCTTCACTGCATACCTGCCTTCACTAAGGGACACAGAAGACTGTTAGAAAAGCCAGCTGCTTGGGGCTCTATCTGTAATCACCATTCTCACTGTCTTTGCAAAAATCCCTGGATATCATAGACAGTCCCTAATTTTCTTCCCGGAGGCCCTCTTCCTTCTGTTTCACCTCCCTTCTCCCTCTTCTAAAGGCCAGTGGACATGGGATTCCCCAACTATCAGGGAACCTTTCCCTAGTGGCCTGCAGCACCCTCTTCTAGCAAAGAAGGAAACAACAAAACTTGAAAACAAACCAACAATAACAACAACAGAAACTCCACGCAAACAGGTGGGCAAACCATAGCCTCCTCCCGGGGTGGAGGCTCACTTTTTACTGCAGAATTCGGTGTTGTTCAAGAACTTCCTGATGACCAGCCCCAGGCAGACCACCAGCAGCAACATGTAACCCACTGTGCCCGAGAAGGTGGGCGCGGCAGGGGGTGCCTGGAGGAACTGGCGCAGGCCCTCTTCCACGTAGTACACCTGGTCATAGATGCTGAGGAAAGTGAAGATGTGGAAGAGCTGATGGCTGTGGCCGATGATGTCGAAGAGACCCGGCTGGATGCGCTCCGGAATCTTGCTCACGTTGAAGAAGGCGGCCACCACCAGCCAGAAGTAGCGGCGGTAGAAGTGCACGAAGAGTGTGGGGTTCTCACCTCGCAGGTCGAAGAGCCAGCTTTCTAACATAATGGGGCAGGCCATGCTGAGCGGCATGACGAAGACGAAGGTGCGCAGGGCGAACGGGTAGGAGCACCAGTCGGTGCGGCTCTTGCAGCAAGCCACGGTGCAGGCCACGGCCAGCACGAAGGCCACGGGCAGCACGAGCGCACGGTAGACCGCGATGAGGCGGGTGCAGTCCACGTGCCAGCCCAGGCGCTGCTGCACATACGGCGTCATGACCCTGGCGTCCAGCAGGCTCAGGCTGGGCAGCAGGTAGTAGTAGTAGGCCACGGTGCTGCCGAAGCCATAGTAGCTGATGGAAGCGTAGTCCAGGTAGAAGAAGGCGGCGCGCAGGCGCAGCGACAGGCAGCTGAACACGTGCGCCGTGCAGCTCATGGCGAAGGTCAGCAGCACCCCCGATGCATAGCACCACAGCGGCAGCAGCCAGGGGTGGTGGAAGGGCACATCGCTGCCGCCCAGGAAGAAGAGGCGGCAGAACTTACTGAGGAACAGCAGCAGCGGGATGAAGTGCGTCCAGAAGTTGAGCGTCTCATTGGTGGGCTTCAGCACCGAGGCCAGGCACTCCTGCGCGGTGCAGGGCAGCCGCCGGTAGCCGGACAGGATGAAGCACTCCACGAAGTCATCGGGCACCTCGTCCCAGCGCAGCAGCGGCTTGGTTGTGGCCGCCGGCGGGCTCCGGGGGGCGGAGGCGGAGGCGGGATGCGAGCGCCGGGAGGTCGAGGCGGGCGGTCCCTTCACGCTGGCGCCCCGCTGCTGCAGGCGCCGCGGCATGGTGCCCCGGCTGAGCTAGGGCGCGCGCGAGGCCACCGCGGGCGCCGATCGCCGTCGGAGCCTTTGTGCGCGCGCGCGCGCGCGGGACCGCGGCCGCAGGTTGGCTACGCGGCCTCGGCTTGGAAGCGGGCTGCTCCGGGGGCTCGGCTCACCGGGCGGGAGGCTGCTGCTGTGCGCGCGGCTTGCCGGCGGCGTCCTCGCCACGCTCGCGTCTCTCAGCGCGCGGCCGGCCGCGCTGCGGTGGCGGCGGTGGCGCGGCTGACTGCGGCGGTGGTGGCGGCGGCGGCGGCGCGGCGGTGACTGGGCATCGTGCGCGCGGGGCGGGCGGCGGGAGGCGGGATGTGCGCGAGGCGCTGGCAGGGGAGGGCGGCGCCGCGCAGGGCGGGGGCCCCCGGGGTTAGGGTGTCTGCGCCGCGGCGGGGGATGGAGGTGTCCCCTGTCTTGCGTCTCCTACCATCCCCCCCTTCTCGGGCTGCGGCCGCTCTGGGCGCCGCGTTAATGATTGATGCGGGACCGGAGGCTGGCCAGAGACGCGGCCGCCGGAGCCCAGGGCGAGAGGGTGGGCAAGGGTGGGCGAGGGGGTTCGAAGCGCGACAGCCACGCCGGCGTTCTAGAGGACACTGGGGACCCGAGTTCGTGGGGGGCGGGGAACCGAGCTGGGCGGAGGGATGCTCTAACTGTAACCTGCGGAGGTGGCAGGGAGGGCACTGCGGTACCCGCTTAGAGACCGTGTCCGAATCCGAGCTTGGCGGTTGTCAGATAGCTGGTGCTGCCTGCCTCTCTGTTCTGCTGTCATCCGTGTGAGTGTGTGTGTGTATGCCCCTCCCCCGTGTGTGTGTGTGTGTGTGTGTTCGTGTGCGCGAGTGTTGCCCTCCTACACAATCCACGCCAAGCCCTAGTTTATCTCCTTACTCTAGCGGACCTATTCAGGTGCGTCACTATCCTCCTCTCTCTCTCTTTGTGGTGTCTAAAGGGACCTAAAGGGACCTAAAGGGACAATTCCCAAGCTGGTCTTCAGCTCAGCTCAACAACTCTGAAGCCCCAGCTTACCCCTCTGTGGCTTCTTTAACTAGGAATCCGATGAAGAGCTCAGGAGCGCTCGACACTGGAGTTTCAAGAACAGTTTCAGATGATGGTGTGGGGATTCAGAACGCCTCTAAGGAGCAGGGGAATTTATTAAAAAGGGTTTCCCAAGCAGAGCTGTGCAGGAGCCTCGGGAGGATGCAGCTGAGGAAAGACTATAGGCGTCTTCTAGAACAAACCTGAGAAGAGAGTTGAGAGGGTTCCTAGAGGCTTAGCATCGATGGTTTGGATAAACCTATGCATAATTAACCTTAGAAGTACCTGGCAGGGCTAGTATGAGTTTCTTCAGCCAAGGAGCCCGAAGAAAAGGAGACTTGAAGAGTTCAGAGGTTTGTGATGAGCTGCGGTGTGAAAAATACCATAACCTAGACTTCTAAGATGGGGTCTCCCTGTGACGTCTCAAATGTTCACCATGTTCCATCTTTCAGGGATACTCTGGGTGTGGCTTCATCTGACCGGAGTCTTCACCTTGTTATAACAAGATATACATACAGTTTTGAGGTGTTAGGTACTTGCTGTCTTATAGCTTTAAAATATCTTAGATACTCTTTACCCCATTTTGCAGATAAGGAAAATGGAGGCACCGTGGCCATGTTGAGCACACCCAGGTGGTGAATGTGAACCCGGGCAGTCTGCTTTTAGACTTCATGTATGAAACTAGAACACCCAGTAACCTTCACTCGGAGGAATCGGACTGGCAGGAAGGACCATCTCACTTAGGAAAAGACTTTCGATTTTCTTTTAAAATTTTATTTCATATTCTTTTTTAAATCGAAAGGGCTACTACCTTCATCACTAAATAGAATCCTGTAAGGATGTTAAAGAATATTATTATTATTATTATTGATATGTTGTTTATAACGAGACTCATTTTGTGTTGTAAATGTTTAGGATTAATCAAGTCTTTTTGGAAGTTTCAGCCTTTTCTCTGAAATAGTTTCCACTCGTTGATTTTGCAAACTCTTGCACAATCAGGCCAAAGGTGCACATTAATGTTATATCGTTCTGACCTATCACATATTTTTTGGCTAGTGGGTTTGCAATGAATTTAGGTTGTGGTTGAAGTTATTTAACTGGTCATTTATTATCTCTCTTTCCCTTTTAGTTTTGCCCAGCTTTAAAATTGAACTCTAGCTTCCTTTAACACGTGGAGAGGGACCCAAGGTAATGTGTAAAACTGATTAGGAGTCAAGAGTTCAATTCAGGTGGGGGAATGCTGAATCTGAACCCCAGGAAAACCAGAGAAACAAATAGCTCATGTTCCCTTTGTTTCCCCACAAACAACCTAAGCTTCGGACTGGAAAAGGTGTTCGTCATACCGTAATTCCCACATTTGCATAAGCAGCTCACTTACATAATTGGGAGAAATTTCACAGATTTTCTTCCACATGCAGAACTAGGTTTGTTTGAGACTAGGTAGCTCTCTCTGGCTTTGAACTTGCTATGTAGACCAGGCTGGCCTTGAAATCCTAGAGATTGACTTACCTCTGCTTCTGAATGCTGGGATTAAAGAAGAACATCACTGCACACAGCCAGATTCTTATAAAAGCAAATGCCTTCAGAGCAGGAGGTAGACTGACTGGGAGATGGGGCCAGTGAAGGAGGAAGGAGAGGCGCTACCAAGGGGAGGAGATGGGTGAGCACGAGCCAAGTACAGTGCCACAAATTTATGAAACTGTCACAATAGAACATTATTTGGTCAAACAAACAAACAAACAAACTTCAAAACAATGGGATTGACCGTAAATGACTGTTCAAAATTTCTAGGTAGGTAAATAGGATATATCTTTCTGATGAAGACATAGAATTGGCTAGGCATGGTGATGCATGCCTTTAATACCAGCACGTGAGAGGCAGGGGCAGGTGGATCTCTATGAGTTCGAGGCTAGCCCCGTCTACAGAGCAACAGCCAGAGTTGGAAACTCTGTCTTGAAAAAAATATGGGGGTGGGGGGGATTCTAATAAAATATAGTGTTCTTTTATGATGTCAATATTTTATAAACAAAAAACGTTTGATGATGTTCTTTTCTTTCAGAAAGTGCTCTCCTTTCTCTCATATTCCTAACCCCACATAAGGCACAAAACCAACTGATGTAATAATAATGGACAGGGTGACCATTAACAAGGAACATGATACCCAAATATGAAAATGCATAGAAATCCCAAGAAGCACCTTTAAAACTCTCAAAACATGAAGAAACAGGTTGTACTGCAAAAGGAACATGGCTTTCCTGAAAGTTCTCTGGTCTAGGTCCAGACAGCTGCCTTTGCTCTATCCTGATAGAGCTGCCTAGAGAGGAATGCATGAAATAGCAAAACCTATATTTTGATTATCAAACAGAGCAACAATGCCAAGTTTTCCTTAACTACTAACAATCAATAAAGGTCCTTTAATTCTTAATCTTGAAATGTGAGACCATTTCCCGAAGTCCTGCATAAGATGGGTTGTGTGTTTAGGCCTCTGGCAATCTGCTGCTTTTCAGAGGCAAGCTCTCAGCCCTGGGCTGGGCAATGCAGATAGAAGCAATAGGCCAGTGGCAGTTCCAGGGGGTATACTGTGTGAGAAGCATCTCAAGGGAACCAGGCTCTTTGCAATGTTCTTGGTGGCCTAAAACCACCAGGAATGACACTGGCAAGGCAATGCTGGCATTCAGAGATAGAAACCAGTAAGGTCTCCAAGATAGGAAAAGGGCTTTAGCAGGTGCAAATACAGAAACGATATGCTGGGCTATTCTGGGTCTTGGGGATGGAACTATCTATAACAGCTGTAGCAAGCCAGATGGATTCTCCCAATATGATTTTCTTCGGTCATGTGTCTTTCTACTGGGAATATATGAAGCAAGCAAACAAAAAAACTTCTTTGGCAAATTCAACCCGCAGAAAAACAAGCCCTCTTATGATATCCCTGTTTTCAGGGAGATTTTTCTTCTGTTCTGGAGTTTAAACTCAATGCTATGCATCTGCTAGGTACGTGCTGGGCCACGGAACCCTGTCTCCAGCCTCCCCTTTTAACTTTATTTTAATACAGTCTTAATTGCTTAGGTTGTCTTTGGGCTCACTCTGTAAGCTCAGGCGCGCCTTGAACTGTCAATCCTCCTGCTTCAGCCCCCCAGAACAGCTGGAATTTCAGGCCTACACCACCAGGTCTGGGAGAAATCCTTTTGTTTTAGTTACACTGTCGTCTCAAACCAACCAATGAAGCCAAACAGTCATACTGGACCTACCACTTAACTGCCCCCAAGAGTCTGCGTAAGAATCCTCGCGGGGATTCAGGCTCAGCAGAGAGCTTCCATCCTTCTAAAAATACAAAGAGCTTGGCTCTGTTTTCAGCCACTCTCTTCCAGGCCAGAGTCACACTAGCATAAAAGGGTCGGAGCTCCCTAATGACGTGGGGGTGTACCTCTGAGAACAGCCTTTGGGGAAAGTGTAGTGGGAAGAAAGGCTAGCTGGGTTGGACTCTGGAGAGGGTGTTATCAGGTTGGGTTCTTATCTGGAGCAATTGCTTCTAAGTTGGCAACAGTTATTGTTTTTGAAAAGACGCTAAGGAAGACTTACTGAGAATGTGTTCACCCTTCAGGGACAATGCCGCGTTCTCCAGCCTCAGCAAGTCCCTGCCCCCTTTCTTTCTACGGGTGGTCTCCAGGGCTGATGCATGCAACTAATTAAGATGAAGAGTACCCTAGCTTCTGTACTGTGAAGATTTCATTTAGAAAGTTGGCAGTGGGGGAGGAACAGCACTGACTGGTAAGGTGAGAGATAAAACTGTTGTTTTGACCTCTACTTCACAATCCACTTCCCTGTCTGTTCTGCCTGCTTCCATCCCCCTTTTCCAGGAGGTCAAAATCTGAGTTGTTTCTCCCAATCCTGCCCTTTATGTATCCCGTCCAGAGCCTGTATTATCCTACAAAGGCCCTGTATTAATTTGTTGCATTGAACCCAGTTTCTGGTTTCCCTCTAGGGAGGAGCCCACCATCCAGTACTTTTTTTTTTTTTTTTTTTTTTTTGCTTTTTTGGTATGGCCTGTTGGGTGGTTGCCATTTACTTGAGAAACCAGCAAGTGTGGAACGTAGATTACCAAGTTCCTCCTTATTTATCTACAGGTTTTCTTAAAACACACGCCCGCACATTTGGTAAGCTTCCCTAACCCATCACACACAACTGGGGGATATTTTCCATATTATGTAAGCATGAGTTTAAGGTTAGGGCTTAGATCTCAGAGCAAGGTTACTATGTAACGCTTCCAGCCATGCAAGGCTGACTTCCCATCCGTGGCAATGGTTCTGCTTACTGATCGTATACTACGTTCAGCCACTGTACCTATCTATACCTATACCTCTGATCCTCAGAATGCCCTCTGCAGGGTGATGAATGCATCATCCCAATTTTGAGACAGCAATTTTGAGAGAAGTTAAGCATCCAGGTGGCAGAGCCTGAGTGAATCCTTGTTCATGCCCAGCCCCTCCCTTGTGCCTCTACAAAACAACGCCTCTGAGAAGTTGCTACACAGTTAGCATTTCCAGTAAAGTGGCTTAACCTCTTCTATCCATATTTTTTTCATCATTATTGGAAAGCCTTGTTAATAATTAAATGAGCACAGCTGATGATAAAAGCACACTGATGTGTCTGGGCCTAGAGATTAGCTGTAAGTGGTATTGAATACTGGTACCCATTGGATCTGGCTAGAGATTCCCCAAAAGGATGATATCAAATAAGACGTGTGAGGTGAAGGTTGAATACCGCTGGGGCACATTTAATGTAAAGAGCATCCTCCAATAAACGAATGTTGAGCCCTGGGGTTGGCTGGACCCTGTAGAGTTGGGAGAGGCAAGCGGGAGACCCTGATCCTTTAGATAATCCTTATGTTTAGCATAATATAATCATTATGGCAGCTGATGGCCGTAGGAAGGAAAGGATCCGGCTGAAAGACCACTGTGTGCTGAACATGGAAGGGAGGGCGCCTCAGGTATCGGCTCTGTGAGACTCACATTCACCATTGGTCCACTGAGTTTGAAAATGCAGTAGTGTTCATTGTTACGGTTTCAGTTGTCTGTAGAAAACGTTTATGGGCAAAATGACCTAGGCGCCATTCACTAAACCAAGAGAAGCATATCACACTCTAAGTGTTGATTTCTTAGTGTGCACCAGTGATGTCACAGCTGTCTTGTGCCCCATGTGCAAACCACAGGCGTTTGATTGGGGTCACCCTGGAGGCTCCTCTACACACTTAAGCCAAGTTTACAAAGGGAACAAGCATCCTTTTTTTTTATTTCTAGGAACCTACTTTTCCCCATGATCACTCACTGGTCTCTGTCTTTGGAGCCATAAATTCTCAATCTCTCTCTCTCTCTCTCTCTCTCTCTCTCTCTCTGTGTGTGTGTGTGTGTGTGTGTGTGTGTATGTGTGTGTATGTGTATGTGTTGTTGTTGTTGTTGTTGTTTGTTGCTGGTTTGAAACGTTTGCCTTCCCTCTTGCTTCTGCCTCCCAACTGCTGGGGTTACAAGCAGGTGCCGCTGGCAACAACAGGAATATTTTCTTTTGTTAGTCTTTTTCTTTTTTTTGGACAGGGTTTTATGTAGCTCAGGCTGATGTCTAACTCACTAAGTAGCTGAGGAAAACCTTAAATTCCTGATCCTCCTGACTCTACCTCCCAAGTGCTGAGATCACAGATATGTCCCATCACATCCTGGTCATGTCACCACACCCAGCTAGTTTGTTGCTTTCTTGATCCCTGCCTTGTCCTTCTGCCTTCTCCCCACCCCTCCTTCCTTCCTACTTCTCTTTCTCCTTCCACCAAGTCTCAAGTCTAGCTGCCTCAATCTTATGCACACTTAATCCCTGTCTAGAGGCACGTCTGGATGCTGGGCTGGCGTTATTTGCTGGACCCATAGCTAACCTCTGGAGACAGCTCGCAGGCACACTAGTAAGCATCATTGTGCTCCAAGCCAGTAGCAAAAAGGGAGGGAGGAGAGAGAGAAGAGAGAGAGAGAGAGAGAGAGAGAGAGAGAAGCACAGGCAGTGCAAACAGAGTCCAACTTGTTTTCAGTGGCAGGGGAAAGGTGCCACCATGTTTTAACACAACCATCTTAAAACGATTTACCTAGGTCAGCTGGTTTAAAGTCAGGACAGCACCCTAAATATCATGAAGCTTTGCCTGCTTTTCTGAATGCTGTGCTAAAGAGGCTTAAGAGGCATAGGCACTTGCTGATAGGCCTAGGGGTGTGAGTTCAGTCCCTGAAGCCCGCATGCCAGGAGAGGACAGACTCCAGCAGGTGTCCTCTGACCTCTACATATTTGCTGTGGCGAACAATCACCAAGCCCAAAAATAAAGAAATCGTTAAAAAAAAAAAAAAAAAAAAAAAAAAGCCTGCAGCAGCCTTCTCCGACCGTGACCTCGTGGGGGTTAAGGCTGGGGCAAGGGTTGAACCATGTAAACCTCTGCGTCCTGAACTGTCTACACCAGCTCATCCGTGAGAGGACTGCGGGTCCTGGAGAATTGGCCTCTTGTGCCTCGTGCCTGCCCACCTGCGCTGCAGGGGTACCACTGGGCTCGCTCGCTCGTGATTAACAAACGGAGCCAGAGCTGGCGAGTGGGCCTTCCTTTCTTTCCCACTTGACAGAGCACGAAGGGCCATCTGTGCATTTTTTTCAGACTTCCTGATTACACTAACCTTGTTTCTGGAGGATGCTTGGGAGGGTGGAGCGGGAACTGAAAGGCTCTGTGGGCTCCCATTATGCCTGATACTTGAGAGTGCAGTGCAAACTTTGAGCATTTCCGGCAATGGACACTCTTTACCGCCACTTAGGGGAGACAGACAAAAAGCCCGCGGGGCTGCTCGATGTGAACCGCACACTGCATTATGTTCCCAAATCACTTTTCATTTTCCACTACCCAATAGTTTGACGTGGGGATGTCAAAACTACATATTTGTTAAGGCTCTGTTTTTTTTTTAAGGTTTTATTTTTTTTTTATGTTTATGAGCATTTCGCTTGCATGTATTTCTGTGTACCAAGTGTGTGTCTGGTTCCCGAGGAGGCAGAGAGGCCATCAGGTTTCCTGAAACTAGAGTTATGGATGGTTGGGGCTGCCATGTAGGTGATGGGAATCAAACCCACATCGTCTGCAAGAATAAGTGCTCAAGTTCTGGTCTGTCTCCATTGTACGGGATTTGAAACAAGTCAGAACATAGAAAGAAAATAATTCTCATGAAAAAGAGTGGGGAATATCTGATTTACTTGTTTTTTTAATAATTAAAAATATTAAATGTACTAATGTATGCTTTTTTTTTTAAGATTTATTTTATTTATATGTAAGTACACTGTAGCTGTCTTCAGACACTCCAGAAGAGGGCGCCAGATCTCGTTACGGATGGTTGTGAGCCACCATGTGGATGCTGGGATTTGAACTTATCACCTTCGGAAGAGCAGTCGGGTGCTCTTACCCGCCGAGCCATCTCACCATCCCTAAGGTATGCTTTTTTATGCTTACCATGTTGACTCTGCTATGTAGAATGCTGTGCTGTGAGGAGACTAATGTTAAAAATCCAGATAACGGTGAAGGGCTAAGTCAGGGAGGCGAACATTTCTCTGTGTGAATCGGATGTGGAAAACGGCCAGCCACCAGTTTCCATACCGAGTGTTATTGTCATTAAAGCTGATATAATGTTAAAATCCTGGTGCTACCTGTTTGTCGATGGTGTCCTGCTAATGGTTAGTGGAGAGAGAACCCAGTGGGGGGCAGCCTGGGAATTCTGTGTAATTGCTGGTGCTTAGTTAGAGAGAGAGAAAAAAATGGTTTTGAAAGATTTAGATGAGTAATTTCCAGCCTTCCTCCTCCTCATCTTCCTGACTGTCTCAGCTTTCCTATGGCTCCTCTAGACGTGTCTCACTCAGAAAGGCTGCTTGTGGCTGTGCCTAGGCTGTCCCTGACCAGTGGCCCATTTTAAGAGGAGAGAGCTTATCTGCAGAGTCAACTATGCTCTGCCACCAGGCCCTGAGCCAGGCATGTGCTATCTTCCCTGCAGCGGGGTTGTCTTTTTCTTACTTCACTGGTAGGCTGTGAGCTGCCCGGGGCCCTCGCACTTGGTTTACTCTCTACCTCCTTCTGCCTTGCACACTTTTCTTCTGGTCTCGTTCCCATTCACGTCGCTGCCTAGTATCACCCAAATGGATGATTAAGGCTCTCCCATGGGCCAGTGAGGTGGCTCAGGAGGTCAAGGTACTTGTCATCAAGCTTAACCTGAGTTTGATTACCAGTGCTCAAGTGTATACACACACACACACACACACACACACACACACACACACACAAATTAATAATAAATTAAATACAATTACTTAGGGCTCCTCTAAATGCTTCCTAAACCCAGAGCCTAGGCTCAGTTTGGAGTGTTTGTATTGACAGTGATCTGGCAGTCTCCACAACCCAGACCTGTTTAGCCAAAAATAGAAAACTCAAAAGCTGTTGGCTGTGAACCTCAAAGACGTGAGCAGTGGTTTCTGCGCCTCACCATTAATCACTTAGAAGGGGACTTTAAAAGAAAGAAAGAAAAGAGATTCACGCCACGTCTTCCAGCTCTTCCAGAAGGATAAGGGGTGGTGATGTGCGACAGTGGTGATTTATCTGGAAAGAAACCACAGAACCTAGGTCATCTTGGTAGGATGAATCGCAGAGCTTTCATTTGCATTTTAAAGGTCAATCAGTACAAAGTACTTTGTATTAAAGGGAATTCTTGAAATCCCGTCTATTAATAGCATCATTTCGCACCCCTGCCGCTCAGCAGAGCCTCGCTGTGTTCTCACCTTTCCAGAAAATACAAGAAATGTCAGTGTAGTATGTAAAAATCCAGTACTAGCAGAACCCCCCGAGGGAAGCTGGTTTAGACTCTGGGAGTTTCACACGTTGGAATGAGACTCTAAGGCTACCGTGCACTGAAGTTAGGTCCTGGTAAAGCACAGCCAAGTGTGCAGACACAGAAACTTCAGCCTGTGTGGAAACCATGCCTCCTCACATCGGCAGTTGGGGTGACCTGTTTCCGGGGCGCACACAGCCCAGCGGCAAAGCCTTATTTGGGACACGGGGAGCAGCCAGGCCTCCGTTGCAAACAGGTTTATTGAGTGTGTTCTCTGATGCTGATAGACATAGTATTTTCTTTAGGGGCCAGGTGACTTGGCAGCCTCCTGGGGACCACCAATGCTAAAGGTGAGTCCAGGGCTGGAGTCCAGAGCTCAGGAAGAAAATGACCTCTGGGAAATGTGGGTCTGTGAGAGGTGGAGGGAGACCTGAGCTTGGTACAGACAATCTCCAAACAGTAAGATAGTATCCTACTTCACTGAGGTTGGGTTTTTCTTTCCCCTGATGTATCAGCAAAAAACATATTAGTTTTGTGGGGGTTTTGTTTGTTTTTTTTTTTTTGTTTGTTTGCTTGTTTTGTTTGGAGACAGGGTTTCTCTGTGTAGCCTTAGCTGTCCTGGAACTTGCTCTGTAGACCAGGCTGGCCTCGAATTTAGACATTTGCCTGCCTCTGCCTCTCAAGCACTGGGATTAAAGGCATGTTGCTAACCACTTCGCAGCTGATAGCTCTGTATTTGTAAGAGCTTGTATTTGTTTGTTTGGTGTGATGATGTGGAGAGGCTGCAGCTGGCAATAGCTCCCGGGCAAAGAGTAGTTTATGCCTTCTTGCCTGGCTCTTTCAGGAGCATTGTTCCCAAGGTCAGGCAGGGCTCCTCTCTCTGTGTTCTGCATGTTTTCCGTCAGAGTTATGATAGTGTTTAGCCTTGAATGCAAAATGTATGTGCGAATGTATCTTTACTTTTATCCTCATCTGTAAATTCAGCCTCTCAGTGTAGGGAGACTCCCTTCCTGTGGACCAATTCTGCAGCCCAGCCACATGCAGGAACCTATCACCAGACTTTCCCCAGCCCAGAGCTGCCCTACGGAAAAGGTCGGGCTGAGGGGAAGTCCTGTGCTTGTTTCTTGGTGTAATCGCTGGGGAATCACACCTGGTCCCTTCTGCTCTTCCTAAATGACAAGCAGCCTAGATGTGTGCTGCACAGGGAACCAAGACAGCGTGGCAGATGCAACACCACAACCAAGGAGACAAGAGGAAAGGGTTTTTTATTCAACTTCCGCTTCCACAGCACTGTTCCTCATCGAAGGAGGTCAGGACAGAAACTCAAAACAGGGCAGGAACCCAGAGACAGGAGCTGATGCAGAAGCCACGGAGGAGAGCTGCTTACTGACTCGATCCTGTGGCTTGCTTGGCTTGCTTTCTTATGGAACCCAGGACCACCAGCCCAGGGATAACACCACCCACAATGAGCTGGGCCCTCCCCACCAATCGTTAATTAAGAAAATGCCTTCCAGTTGGATCTTAAGGGGGGGCATTTTTCCGATTGAGGTTCTCATCTTTCGATGACTCCGGCATGGGTCAATTGACATAACACTAGCTGGGACAAGGTGTCAACCTGGAGAAGCTGGAGCTAGGCCTAGACAACTCCCACAGGAAGGAGGTGGCTCCTGCTCTTCGCTTTCTGTCTGGCAAGAATAGCTCATCGAGACGTCAGTCATAAAAGGATATCAGCTTTGTTCAAGTAAAGAACTTTTAGGGAAAGACAGCCAATTACTTCCTAAACCATTGACTATATCAAAATTCTCTTTAAGGTTTTTTTTTTAAACTAAAACCCAAGCTATTTTATGTGTAGTCTGCATCCGTGTATGAGCTCCATCCTGTGCTATTGCCTCAATGGGACAGCAGTGTCCTTCTCACTGTGTCTCTGACCGTCGGTCTCATCACAGTGGCTCACCACCGGGAGTGCTTGAGTTGCAAACATTACGACTGGTCGTTTTTTAAAATTTTTCATTTGTTTACTTGCCGTAAACTCCCATGAACAGAATAAGAAAGTGGCATGTGTGAACAATTGGTGTCTCCTGTTGTGTCAAGTTTCTTCTTAAGAAAATTAAAACAAAGAAAAGTAGAACCCCGCGTGTTCCATTCCGTCCTCTGTCAATCTCAAGGTTGTGCCAGCCTGTCACTGATTATCCCACAGGGACTCCCAAGTTGTCTGGGGACCTCTGCCCAGGACCCTAGATTCACATCAGTGAGTGCAGAAAGGCTCTGGCAGGACCCACCTTAAAGACAGAGGGGAGATGCCTGCTGGGTGAGCTAGTGTACTAGCTTCAGTGCTAGAGAGAAGGCACAGAGGAAATACACCTCCTCTCTACTTAGGGAAAATATTCAGTGAAGGAGGTGTCGGAAGAGTTGATTGCATTATATAGCTGTCTCCTGAGAGGCTCTGCCAGAGCCTGACCAATACAGATGAGGATGCTTGCAGCCATCCATGGGACTGAGCACAGGGACCCCAATGGAGGAGTTAGGGCAAGGACTGAAGGAGCTGAAGGGGTTTGCAACCCCATAAGAACAACAACAATATCAACCAACCAGACCCCCCAGAGTTCCCAGGGACTAAGCCCCGAACCAGAGAGTACAAATGGAGGGACCCATGACTCCAGTTGCACATGGAGCAGAGGGTGGCCTTGTCTGGCATCGATGGGAGGAGAGGCCCTTGGTCCTATGAAGGCTTGATGCCCAAGTGTAGGGGAATGCCAGGGTGGTGAGATGGGAGTGGGTGGGTGGAGGAGCACCCTCATAGAAAAAGTGGGAGGGGGAATGGGATAGGGGGTTTTCGAAGGGGAAACTGGGAAAGAGGATAACATGTGAAATGTAAATAAATAAAATATCCAATTAAAAAATCTTTTTGTGGGGCTGGTGAGATGGCTCAGCGGGTTAGAGCACCCGACTGCTCTTCCGAAGGTGATGAGTTCAAATCCCAGCAACCGCATGGTGGCTTACAACCACCCATAACAAGATCTGACGTCCTCCTCTGGTGCATCTGAAGTCAGCTACAGTGTACTTATGAAGAATAATAAGAAATGAATCCTTGGACCGGAGAGACCAACTGGAGCTAGCGAGGCTGTCCGGAGCGAGCGGAGCCGAATGGGGACGGCCGGAGCAAGCCAGGACGGTCGGAGCTAGTGGGGCTGGAGGGAGTGGGGCCGAACGGGGACGGCCAGAACGAGCGGGGCCAACCAGAGCAAGTGGAGCTGATCAGAGCGAGCGGGGCCAACTGGAGCGAGCGGGCCGACTGGAACAAGCAGGGGGGGGTATGGGGGCGGCCAGGAGCGAGTGGGGCTGGCCGGAGTGAGCGGAGCCGAGTGGGGGTTAACCGGAACAAGGGAAAAAAAATCTTTTTGTGATGAACAAGAACAGACAAACCCCACCATTTCTGCAGTTAAGCATGGAGAGGCTTCTTCGTCCGTCAGCTGTGCTTTGGTGCGGCAGAGGGCCGTGGGGAGCTGCAATTTCTGTGCAGTCCTATCCACAGGCCATAAGCCCCCAGCTCCCGAGGACAGACACCAGCCTAGCACACCATCACTCTAGTCCAAGCTCCTGGTACCGGTAGCCCATAACAGCAGCCCAATATAGGTCAAATTCATAAATGAATGGATGTGATCCTAGAAATAGGAAATATGAGACAACTCAGTTCTGCGCTTCCAAGGGGATTTCCAAGTGATAGGAAGAGCTTAAAAAAGCAAAACAAACAAACAAACAAAATATCCCCCCCAAACAAAAACAAACCACAAAACATCAACAACCATTTTACAGACACAATCCAAAAGACTGCTGGGATGACATCATACCCAGCAGGAACGAAAATGAATTCTTAATTCTGGGAAATCTTTTATGAAACAAAACCTCATCAGTCATTTTTCTGAGACGGCCCAGGATTGTTCTGAATCCTGGTGGTGCCCTTGTCCGGCTGAGGAGAGGAGACTTGCTGAGTCAGGGTGTGTCCTGCTCTATCGTGAATGACTTCTCTGCATTAGTCATCTGGCTGCACGAGGGCCCCACCCTTCCTTATGACGTGTTCAGCGAGGTGTCTCACAAATTCTCAGAGAATGAAGAAAAATGTTTTTGAAAACAACGTGAAGAAGATGTTCCCACCTTCAGCTCTAACCTTGTTGTTAGTATGCAGCTGCCGATCTTCTTGATATATCATTTGTGGATCTAGCCTTTCCCTCTTCTTGTTCCTTTAGTATATATTTTTAGTATATATTTTTGGTTTTACTACTTCTGGCTTAGAGTTATAATCTTCTATCATTTGCTGCCAATTTTCAGCACCACTGAATTGCATTTGCTTGTTTTATTTAGAATTGTTTATATGTGTTTTCCTAACAGACACTCTACTGTAGTTTTTTCTTTTTTTTGTGATGTATAATTTGCTGCAGATTTTTATAACATTAAGAACACAGTGAAATCATACAGTGAACTAAAAAAAGGGGGAAGGGGCTTAATTTTTTCCTGAGGTCAGAAAGGCTGCAGTGCACAGATGACCACAGAGGACTTGTTCCAAAACTCTGCGCTCCACTGCACTGGAAATGCAAAGTTACATGACATTCATGCTACATTAAAAACAAAAACACTGTCTGGGTGTGGTAGCTCAGGCTTGTAACCCCAGCAACTAGAGAGGCAAAGGTAGGATGATCCTAAGTTTGAGACCAGCCTGGTCTACATGTTCCAGGACAGCGAGACCTACACAGCGAAGCATTGTCTTAAAAGAACCCAAACCAGCTAAACAAATTTAAATAAAAATAAAACATAAATAAAACATAAATAATAAGCAGTTGTTCCTTCCTGTGTGAGGGAGATTGAACGCGGGGCATTTTGAATGCTAGGCAAGCGCTTTCGTTGAACTGCAAACCAAACCCATTAATAATAATAGTAATAATAATAGTAATAATAATAATATAAATTCTAAGAACCATGGAAACACAAGGAAGCTAAACAATGGGAGCTCCAGGAAGTGGTCTAAAGCCATCAATGACCACGGCTTACAATCAGCAGCAGCATTTTACTGAGTGAAAAGGTAAGACTGCTGTCAAGATGATCAGAGACAGCCGGGCATGGTGGCGCACGCCTTTAATCCCAGCACTCGGGAGGCAAGAGGCAGGCGGATTTCTGAGTTCGACCAAAAAAAAAAAAAAAGATGATGATCAGAGACGAGGGCTGATGCTGTGCTCGGGCCTATGGCATAATTGTTTCAGATGGCTTTCAAGAAGGTAATAGCATTCTCTATCCAAAAATCTAACAACTGGAAAAGGGAGAAAGCCTTTGTAGTATACTTCACCAAAGCAAGACTCCATTAAAAACGTCCGGAAGCACAGGCCTATGATCTAGCACTCAGGAGCTGAGACAGAAGAACTGGGATTTTGAGACCATCTTGGGCTATACGGTAAGTTCTGGGCCAGTCTGGGCTACACAACAAAACCCTGTTTCCAAAACAAAAACAGAGGTTTGGCTCATTGCAAGACACATATACACAAAATGTGACTACATGATACAGGTGAGAACATACTCTATTCACAAAACTATAAGATAACAGAAAATTCATGTAAAAGTGCAAGGAATTACAGAAATGTCTAACATTTTATCAAAGAATCTAAGTGGACATTGTATCATGTGACTCAACAGAGAGATCATACATAAATGTCAATCCTTAACAATTCAGGCACACTTAATACAATCCAAATCAAACCGTGCAGGCATGTCTTCCTTGGAGATGAACAAACCTTGAATGTCTGCAGAGAACAAATGTCCAAAAGTTTATTAAATTTTAGAGAAGTGGTCATAGATTGCCTTACCAAAGAAGAAAACAAAGGTTACCATGAAACTATAAAGTAAAAATAGCCTGTAGTGGCACAAATGCAGTGGAGTTAGAGACAAATGGACCACACTTAAGAACTTGAAATTTGGGGGACTGGGGATGTAATGGAGATACTCTTGCTGCTTGTCTGATGCTCTGTGATCCTCAATATCAAATACACACACATACATGCACACACATGCACAAACCACACACACACACACACACACACACACACACACACGCGCGCGCGCGCGCATTCCTCCCACCCCTCCCCATACACACATGAGCACTTGCACGATAGAATGTGTGAGTTCAGCTAAATGGAGAAGGATCTATATTCATTAGCTCTTCATCTGGATATGTGAGGAGATAAATTCCAGAGTAAGGTTGGTCAGCTAAAGTCTCAAGTTTTGGTTTTAGAAGATACATGGGCTTGAGTGATCCCCTAAATTCTACAATCCACCCTTTTCTCACCTACATGAACCTCATACAGTTCTCCTTCCAGAATGCCTAGAATGTAGAAGCTGATCAGTCAATGTGAGCTATTATCATTGCAGGTATTATTTCATACTCTAATTTAAAAAAAAATCCCAGGTAGATTATAAATATAAATGATGAAATTATTGAAAAAAAAGATTTAAAAAGTATAAAAAGACAGAAGAGTGTTGGTAAAAATCTCAGCACAGAGGACACCGGAAAGACAGCAAGACAAGAAACCATGAGCCACAGAAAGAGAAGAACAATACAGCAACATAAGCGTAGAGTGGAGACCCTCAATGCTGCTGTGGGTGACCCTCAATGCTGCTGTGGGTGACCCTAGGTGTAACTACTGGAGTTCCCAGAAGTGCTACACCAGCTGACAGACAAAATAAAATTTATACAGGCATTTTGACTCTGAAGTCTTATTTTTGAAAATGTAGCTTATAAAATGAAAAATGTCAATATAAAGGGCATAGACGTTTAAGGAAATTTATTGTCTTTTTAGATAGATAGATAGATAGATAGATAGATAGATAGATAGATAGATAGATAGGCAGGCAGGCAGACAGACAGACAGACAGACAGACAGATTACACCACTGGAGGGAGGAATCAAAATGAAAATTATCTGAAAGTTTTTAAAATAGAGAAATGAACAAACAAGTTATGGACTATTATATAGTTTGACAAAATAATAACTTACCTGTCTATGTAATTTTCATGTGAAGAGATAAAGCAAGGATTATGACATAGTCGCTAACATGAGCTCACTTCTTGTGCTATGGCCTGGATAGCATCTTGCACTATGGTATGGCCTCCAAACCAAATAAAAACCCAGGGATGTATCTCCTGTGCTGGAGTCTTAATGTTCACTGGTGTAGAACAGAGAAGTGGGGGGCCTAGATGGGGCATAGAGGGAGAGGATTAGGTGATGTTGGGGTCACTGCCCTAGGAAAAGATTAAGAAAGTTCTGTGGGACCCCAATTAGTTTCTATCCAAGTGTGTTGTCATAGCAGAGTGTCTGTGAGCCCTAAATTCTCTCCGGCTTCCTGTCTTACCATATTTCTCCCATTTACACACCACACCATTGTGATTCCACCCTGATCTCATAGTCAAGGAAGCCCTCCCTGACCTGACGACCACACCTCCAGTGATGTAAGCTAAACACTCATTTCTCTATAAAACAGTCATGCCATTTATTGTGATAAAGTAGATAGCTGTCCTATGCCAGGCCCTCTGGGTGAGGCTCTCAGCAATGTTGTGACAAGGCTTTCTCTTAGATGCATCTGCCACCTTTCCCCTGGATGTTCTGGGTTTTGGCTTTCTCTGTTCTGTTTATCTGCCTTCCAGCTTTGCAGTGTTCATCGATGGATCCCTCTCTGATAATCTTTGATGATTTAATTTTATCCCTCTCCTTTAAAAAAAATATCAATGCAGTGACAGTCCCCGGAACAGGAGGAGGCCAGTGTGCATGCTTAGCTGGCTCCCTGAAGTGGAAAGCCTTTAATTTCCTGTTATTAATAGGAAACAGGGTAGGGGGGTGGCTGCGTACATATGCATTGATCCGTATAGATTTCTCTGAGGGCAGAGGCATTGGATGTATACATAAGAGTTAACATTTGACTTGACACTTATTTGTCAAATATCGATTTGTCCTTGACTAGAAAGCCCTGACTATGTTGTGAAGAAAGTCATCTCACTCTACAACTGTGGGGTGACCTGAATCAACAAAGCAGTCTTTCATCATCATCCAGTTTTGTCCCCTTTGAGCTACTTTTCCATAAAGAAGGGAAAAAAAACAAACAAACCCCAAACTGCTGAAGCAAATGATCTTTAAGTCTCCAAGCTGAATATAGCCTTTCCAACTGCAAACAGCTAGGAGCAAGCAGCGCTGGTTTAGGATTTCTGAAGTCCACTGTCCATGAGCTCACTAGCCATCAGGCCGTCTCACAGACTCGGGTGGCTTCTCCTGCAATTTTATTTTCTCCGCTTTTGAGGTCTGAAGTTCCAAGATCAAGGTCCGGCAGGGTCAGCTGCTAGCAAGAGCTCTTTCTGGCTTGCAAACAGAGACCTTCTCACATGGCAGGGGTAGCATGAGTGGGGCAGCTGCTGCAGCAGCAGCAAGGGTTGAGGAGGGCACAGTAGTGCTTCTTCTTATAAAAGGGCACTGCTCAGCTGCATTAAGAGCCCATCTCCATGGTTTTTAAAAACTGCCATGACCCCTCATAGGCCTAACGTTCACATACAACCACGCTGAAGATTAAGGTTTCATCCTGGGAACGTGGGGGAGGGACATCATCCAGTCTTAGTAACTATTTCTCAGATTTCTTTGTTAAATTTTAAAAAGGCCGAGGACATAGCAAAGCCTGTAAGGAAAGAAACTCCCTCCGAGCGTACCTTGGTGACATTGTCTGAGAACGTAAGGAGATTTGAAAACTCCCTTAGTCCTCTCGCTGTGCACACGGTGGTAAACTGATTTCCTTTGCTTTCCTGCTAGCCAGTGGGAAAAGCTCATTAAGAATCAGGGGAACAGCATGTTCCATTATCAACACACTAAGCCACAGGATTAACGAATGTTCTAGCAAAAGCAATCACATTTATTAACGTTCCCACAGAGCTGTGGCCTAAAACAATAAACTTAACCATAATAATTTCCTAGCCATTAATCAAATAAATGTATGCCTTCATCTACTCTTCCTAGTATATTACAAATTCCCTGGTAGTCAAAGAAGGAAGGAAATGAATATTTTATTTTTTACAAGGGTAACTTTTGAAAGAGAATAAGTTAAAAATACGTAAGCAATTAATTGGCATTTCCGCCCAGCTTATGGTTCGGGCAAACCGCTGTCCAGTTTTAATGAGCCCAGTTTCTCCATCGCTAATGACACCACAGAGCTGAGGAAGAACCCACCACGTAATTGACAAGGAAAGGCTGGCAGGGATTCCAGAAGACAGACAGGAAAGAAGAGGTCTTTTCCTACCCATTCGTCAAATATAATTTAGTGTTCCTTTTTAATATCCAGTTGTGATGGTTAGTGTTAATTATCAGATGTACAGAATCATTTGGGAGATGGGCCCCTCTGGTCATCCTTGTGTGTGGGAGGGGGTGGGACGTCGGGGGGGTATTATCTTGATTGTATTGAAGTGAAAAGACCACTGTGGGCGGTGCCATTCCCTAGGGTCCTGGAATATAAGTGGAGAGAGAGAGAGAGAACTGAGCACCCGTCATTGTTCCCTGCTGCTCGACTGTGGATGTGATGTGAGCATCTCCCCGAGTTCCTGTCATTGTCACTTCCCTGTCATGGTGGATTGTAATCTGGAACCAGGAGCCAAATAAACTCTCACTGGGCTTGGTTTTTCTGGGGTATTACAGCAACTGGAAAAGAAACTAGGTGAGGGACCCGGGGGGAGGGGGGGATGGTTTGGAGGGCCAAAGAGAGAAAGAGAAGAAAACACTTGACTTAGTGAGTGCAGAACGGTGATTCAAGTGCAAGACTAACAGTCTTGCTAACACTGCACGTGGTGCAGTGGTCCACACCTGCAATTATTTCCCCGGTGTTATCTGGCCTGTTGCTCCATGTACCCCTCATAGCCTTCTCCAGAGTGCCTCCTGGTGGCCACTCTAGGGGACAGCACTTCCTGTTCTATTTACTTTCCCCTTGGTGTAACCTGCTGGAAGAGTTTGTTCATTTCACTCCAGCTAGGCCTTTCTCTGTTGCCAGATGTCACACACACTATTGCCTAATCTCTTGCTCCCGGAGGTTCCCTCCAAACCACATTCCATGTGACGATAAGGGTGACCTTTGAGACGTAACCCATATCATCTTGGACAAGACTAAAATCTCCAGCCTTACTGTGGACTCTCAGCCACTGTCTTCTCAGGCACCCTAGTCTCCCTTTCCCTCTCCCTCTCCCCCTTCTCTTTCTACCTTCCTCCTTCTCTTCTCATTTTCTCAATTGTTGTGGAAAAATGCATATGTAAAGGAACGTATACACAAATGTTTATTGCGTCATTGCTTTTATTTGGCAATTGGAGGTAACCTTATGTACGCTTCAGTAGGAACAGTGTGCTAGTGTCTTAGTTACTTGATGTGGAGAGACACCAGAATGAAAGCAACTGATAGAAGAGACGTTGTATTGGGGCATATGCGCTCGGTGGGTGGAGTTCATGACCATCCCAGCTGGAAGCACAGCAGCAGACAGACAGGCATGACACCCACCACAGCAGCAGCAGAGAACTTACATCCTGGTCTGCGAGCACAAGGCAGATGGAGAGCTAACTAGAAATGATGTGGGCCTTTGAAACCTAAAAGGCCATCCCTGGTGACACCCCTCCTCCAGCAAGGCCACATACTAATCCTTCCCAAATAGTTCCACCAACTGGGGACCCAAGCATTCAAATGCATGCGCCTATGGGGGCCATTCTCATTCGAACTGTCACAGTTAGTTACTTGTCTCACTGCTGAGGTAAAATGCCCGGATGAAGCAACTCGAGATAGAAAGCATTTATTTTGGCTCACAGTTCCAAGGTTTAGTCCATCACAACCAAGTCATGGCAGCAGGAGCCTGAGACAGCTGGTCTACCCTAATCTAGATAATGTCTCACAAGCTTGCCCAGAACCTTCTTCACAGGGGTCCTAGATCTCATAAAGCAGACTAGATTGACCATTACAAGGGGCCCATGCACTATATATATAGCATTCACCTTTTGAACATCAGAATATCATGCAGTAGGATAAAAAAAAAAACCCTAAAATGTAAGCTAATTTTGGTCAGTTTAGCAATCTCTATCAAAGTTAGTTTTCCCCTGAGAGATTTATCCTGGATTCATGCTTGCACACTTGAAAGTGACTAAGTACTAGGTTCATAGTCTAGCACTGGTTATAATACTCTACACTGATTACCAAGGAGCTGGTTAAATTATGGACTAGCAACACAGGGTGTCATGCTTCCAAACTGTCTTAGTTAGAGTTATGTCTATTACTATTGCTATTGCTATGATGAAACACCATAACCAAAAACAAGTTGGGAAAGTTAGGAGTTTATTTGGCTTACATATCCATTTTGTAGTCTATCACTGAAGGGAGTCAGGACAGGAACTCAAGCAGGGCTGGAATCTGGAGGAAGCAGGATGGAGAGGCCATGGAGGGGTGCTACTTACTGGTTTGCTCCCATGGCTTTGCTCAGTCTGCTTTCTTATCTAACCCAGGACCCCTATCCAAGGGACGGCTGGGCCCTCCCCATCAGTCACTAATTAAAATGCCCGACACCTGGATCTTATGGAGCCATTTTCTTTTTTTTTTTTTTTCTTTTTCTTTTCTTTTCTTTCCTTTCTTTCTTTTTTTTTTTTTTTTTTTTTTTTTTTTTTTTTTTTTTTTTTTTTTTTTTTTTTTGGTTTTTCAAGACAGGGTTTCTCTGTATTGCCCTGGCTGTCCTAGAACTCACTTTGTAGACCAGGCTGGCCTCGAACTCAGAAATCCACCTGCCTCTGCCTCCCAAGTGCTGGGATTAAAGGCGTGCGCCACCACGCCCGGCTCAGAACCATTTTCTTAATTGAGGTCCCCCTCCCTTTCCAGTGACTAGCTTGTTGCAAGTTGGCATGAAACCAGCCAGCACACACGGTGAAGAAAGATGCCCTAAGAGATGTGCTGACTGAAATGGAAGACACTTCAGGATGAAGAACAGCTTTGGGAAAGTGTGCATAATATTTTTATTAAACGGGAAGAAGCAGCATTTGGACGCTGATCACATTTGGTTGGAATGCATGAGAACACTCAGTCGTCACGGGAACTAGCAGGGGTTACCAATGGAAGTGGTGTGGGAGCTGTGGAGATGAAGGGCACGAATGGGAAGGAAGACTTGGCAGGATGTTCGGTGTGTGGAACTGCAGAACACGAACTTACATAGCAGGGTGTGTTCCTGCTGGAAGAAACACCCATTACACACCGAGCTTCTCATGGAAAGAAAGAGGGAACAGATTTTTTTTACTTTTTGGTGACCTTAACTCTGCCTTTATAAAGGCTGGTCAGGCTTCTTGTCATAGGACATTATATGTAGACACACCTCTTTTTATTCTGTTTTATAGGGAATAGGTAATATGTCCATATGCTTAAAATCCCCAAAGTATTCAAATACAGACAGAGAGGGTGGGGGAGATAGATCAGCAGTTAAGAGCACTGTCTGTTCTCCCAGAGGTCCTGAGTTCAACTCCCAGCAACAACCACGTGGTGGTTCACAACCATCTATCCTGGGATCTGCTGCCCCATTCTGGCATGCATGTGTAGATACAAATAGAGCACTCCTATACATTTAAAAAAAATGTATTTTTATTTAAAAAATATGGACAGAGAATTTTCTTCTCCACTCTTTTTTGTTTTTCTTTTCGAGATAGGGTTTCTCTGTGTGCTTTGTAGACCAAGCTGGCCTCAAACTCAGAGCTCCATCCACCTCTGATTCCTGAGTGCTGGGATCACAGGTGAGCACCACTGTTGCCCGGCTTTCTTCTCCACTCTTATCCCGAGTCTACACAGAAGAAGGGCTGGAGGAAGGTGTTTTGGACTTGCAGGGTGAGGGGACTGAGAAGGACTGTCCTTTGAGCTGAGCGGCTCAAGTCAGTTTTCAGGAAGACCATGGGGGCAGGAGATGGAGCACGTACCTTGCCTGGTACCCGATAATCAGTAAATTTCAAATAATTGGATAAAAATGTTGTTGGGATGGGTAACTAACGGCCAGATCAAAGGTCAGGTTCCTTCCAAGAGTCCGTAATAGTGCTAGTCCAGACACATGCTGGCACCCACCCCCGGAAGGTGCTAGTCCAGACACATGCTGGCACCCACCCCCGGAAGGTGCTAGTCCAGACACATGCTGGCACCCCCCCACCCCCTGAAATGTTGCTTAGTCTGATTGGAGATGCAATGACTATAAATAGGCTGGATTATGAGGATTCAGAAGAGTAAACTCATTGATGATCTTTAATACTGACTGTGTTGAAATGATAATATTTGAATATATTGTGTTAAATTAATAAAAGTAATTAAGTTGCTTCTTTATATTATAGACTGGATTTTACTAAGTTATCTAGGCTGGTCTTTGTTTTGTTTTGTTTTGTTTTTTAAGACAGAGTTTTTTTTGTGTGTGTGTGTGTGTATCCCTGGCTGTTCTGGAATTCACTTTATAGACCAGGCTGACCTCGAACTCACAGAGTTACATCTGCCTCTCCTTCCAGAGTATTAGGATTAAAGGCGTGCACTGTAACCACCTGGACCTAGAATGGTCTCAAACTCACAAACAGTTGGAACTGGGCCTGTGCTCTCAGGCTTGGCTCGACTTCTAATATTTAACATAGTAGCTACTAGGCCAATTGAAGTTACACATATAGCTAGGATTTTATTTCTATTGGACAGAGTTGGTCTTAAATGCAGGGGAAAGGTCCTAGGGGATTAGCTCAGTGCATGACTGAAGATCAGGGGCAGGAAACGCATTTTGAAAATGATAGGCTCCCTTTGTACCTTTGGGTCCCAGGCAGTAAGTAGTCTGGGCTTGAGAGGTGGCTGCGTGGAAGGGTGACTTTGAAAGTTTCGATAATGGGTTAGCTCAGGAACAGTCTAGATTCTCTTTCTGTCATCCAAATGTACCTCCTCCTCTCGTCTTAACTGGCTAATAAGACCTGGAAATAAATCCTTTAACACAATACTATTCCATGATTAACATTAGCCTTTCCCTTAAATGTAAAAGAGATATTCAGAGCTGGAGAGATAATGGCTCAGCAATTAAGAATAAATATTAATCATTCACAGGACAAAAGTTTGGTACTCAGAACCCACATCCAGAGACTCACAACTGCCTGTAACTCCAGCTCCTTAGAATCCAACACTCTCTTCTGGCCTCATATATAAACACACATATATGCACACAATTAAAAATAAAATGAAAGCCGGGTGTGGTGGCGCACGCCTTTGATCCCAGCACTCGGGAGGCAGAGGCAGGCGGATTTCTGAGTTCAAGGCCAGCCTGGTCTACAGAGTGAGTTCCAGGACAGCCAAGGCTATACAGAAAAACCCTGCCTCGAAAAAAACCATAAAAATAAAATAAAAATGAAATCTCTTTTTAAAAATGTTGACCCTCTAATGAAAAACACAAGTGAGATGCTGCTCACGCTTTGATAAAGATAAAGATAAAACAAAACAAAACAAACAAACGAATGAATGAATAAAGTACAAACCCTGCGAGCAAGCAATAGAAAAATGTGTAAGGGGGTCAGAGAAAGAGGAATTGGTACCATGTGCAGGAAATTCAGTTGTGTGTATCTTTGGATTCAATCCAATATTTATCCTACAGACTCAGGCAAAGCAAGGCGGACATATGTAAATTGGAATGCGTTGAAGCGCTGCTGCTTTTAGAGAGAGCTTTAGTGGGGACTGAGTTCATCATGAGCATAATTTTAATAGGAATGTAAGAGAGCGTCACTTCATTAAAAGTGGTGTGACTTTAACGGCCCATAGCTTGCCGACAAAGAGCAACTCCACGGGCAGCTGCAGGAGGATGACTAAGAGTTAAGCTGGAAAAGGAGAAGGTAGTGGGTGAAGGGGTGGAAGCATGGGGCATTGTGTGGAGAAGAAGCCGTCATAGATCTGTTGAGCTAAAAGTCAATAAATATGTTTTTGTCAGTGATATATAAGAGATTAGTAGGTGTTGTCTTCCAAGGTGGGAAGCTGTCATAGGCAGAACAGGGAAGAGGGAGGGAGTTAACCTCTCAATGTGCACTGTTCTGTACTTTTAGAATCTTTATGATATCAATATGTTGCCAATAAGACAATCTAATTAAAAATCGTGAATGCTTCTATTTTAGCAGGACTTCAGTCCACAACGCAGCATTTCCCCTGAGCTGCACAAGTAACCCCTTGTTACTTACGAGCAAACCGGAATTCTTTCCTCCCATTCTGTCCTGACAAAAAAAAAAAAAAAAAAAAAAAAGGTTTGTGCATCTATTTGACTGGGTAAGTCAGGGTCCCTACTTTAGATTTCAAAGATTTTCCGTTTTCTTTTATCCCTTATGCAAACTTAAACATTTACCATGCAGCCAAGTCAAGTTGATACATGCCCATAATCCTAGCTCCTGGAAGGTGGAGACTGGAAGATCAGGAGTTCAAGGCCAGTCTCTGGTTTTCATAGTTTGAAGTCAGTGTGGACACATGGAGGAACAAAAAAACCTTCACTCCATGCCTATGGGTTTCTCCTCCTGCTCCTGCTCCTCCTGCTCCTCCTGCTCCTCCTGCTCCTCCTGCTCCTCCTGCTCCTCCTGCTCCTCCTGCTCCTCCTGCTCCTGCTCCTCCCCCACTTCCTCCTCCTTCCCCCTTCCTCCTCCTCCCCCCTTCCTCCTCCTTCTTTTTCTTTATCTGCTATGAAGAACACTCATCTCATATTTTTTTTAGTCTGAAATGCTTTGAAATCTACATTTTGATTATATAAAATTGAAGGGGGTGGGGTGGAGAAAGTAAACCAAACCCAAAACACCACGGGTGATGTGCCCTCTATTGCCCTCTAGTGGTCAAATACTCAAACTGTTCTTTCACTAGTCCCTTGTTTTCTCAAAAATCCAGGACTGAATATTTTTAAAATCTAAGTGAAAACTCTTACTCTAGGGCTCATGGGCTGCCTCGGTAGGTACAGGTGCTTGCTGCACATGCCTGGAGACCCGATTTTTTTGTTTGTTTGTTTGTTTGTTTGTTTTCGAGACAGTGTTTCTCTGTATAGCCCTGGCTGTCCTGGAACTCACTTTGTAGACCAGGCTGGCCTCGAACTCAGAAATCCGCCTGCCTCTGCCTCCCGAGTGCTAGGATTAAAGGCATGTGCCATTAAAGGCCCGGCTACCTGATTTTGATCCCCAGAATCCACATGAAAGTGGAAGGAGAGAGCCGATTCTGCAATCTTGTCTTTGCGGCATACACACCCCCACAACATATCCTACGGGCATAATAATAAATAATTTTTGTTGTTATTTTTGGAGATGGAGTTTCTCTGGGTGGTCCTGATTGTCCCGGAAATTTTTAGAGCAGGTTGGCCTTGAGATTAGAAATCCACCTGTCTCTGCCTCCAGAGCGCTAGAGTTAAAGGCGTGAGCCACCACACCTGGCATAAATTAATTACCTTTTAAATTCTATACATTATAAAAACAAAACAAAAACGAAAAAAAAAATCCTCCAAAAGTGGGCACACACAAACGTGTGTCAAGAATATGACATGAAAAATAAATAAATAAATAAATAGATAGATAAATAAATAAATAAATAAAAAGCCGGGCGGTGGTGACACACGCCTTTAATCCCAGCACTTGGGAGGCAGAGGCAGGCATCTGAATTCGAGGCCAGCCTGGTCTACAGAGTTCCAAGATAGCCAGGGCTACACAGAGAAACCCTGTCTCGAAAAGAAGAAGAAGAAGAAGAAGAAGAAGAAGAAGAAGAAGAAGAAGAAGAAGAAGAAGAAGAAGAAGAAGAAGAAGAAGAAGATTAAAATGTCCTTATTTCACACATAGCTTCCCCAAGCCAAGTCCTCAGGCCAAATGTGGTTTGCATTTTAGACCCAGGTATGCGGCTACCATCACTCACCCAGGAGTGGAAACCTAAACTAACTACAGTCTAATCTGACCGTGAAAGCACGGAGGGAATCAGCATAAAGTGCACAGTCCCTGGCGTGGCGATGAAGGTGACGAAAGAATCCTCGTTTCAGTGAATGATCGAAGAATAGTAGGATTCAGAGGAAAACCTTAAATAGTGCCATTTGAGGAGCGTCCTTGTGAGTGGCTATGCTAAAGCTTAAGGAGAATCGGGCTGTGGCTTTCTGAGAGCACTTCTGTCTGATAGGGCAGGAAGGTCAGCACCAATTGGAACGGATAGTGGTCATCTTTATAAAAGCCTTTATAAAGGCCCTGAAGGCCCTGGTGATTGCCAGCACGGGAGACAACCCTGCAGGGCGGTATACTCTCCTGCTAAGGGAGGAGCATCTCACTTCTGTGGCTGTTATCTCTGGACTCTGGCAGAAGCTCACAGACCACTATTCTTAGATTTATCACCTGGGAAAGTGGGTCTGACGAAGAGTAACCCATACATGCAATTTGGCCCCTGGCTGGCCCTTCGTCTTTCTTGGGCTTTTTTCTTCTTCCACGTTTTGATATTGTATGGGGCACGTGTACTGAAAGGAGCAGAAGAGCTGAAGGAACAATGGCTGTGCTTCTTTTCCTCCCTGGGCCTCAAGTAAAGGTCCTTTAGTCCATCACAATTCTCAGCTCAGGGCCACCAGCATTAGTCTGGCCAAGCGTCTTTATGATTCATTCATTCAATTATTTATCTCTTTCCCACCGATTCGCTTTCTTTAAGACTTTACCCCATGACAGTAATTGTAAAGTGTTTAATGTGTATCTTTTTGTTTGGTTCTTGTTTGTATGGTTTATTGTTTTGGGTGCATCCTATATTTTTCATTTATTCAGTCTGTTTGTTTGTTTTTGGAAACCCCAGGCTTTCCTAGAATCCACACCCTCGTTGAGGATAACCATTGACCTCCTCATCTCTCTGCCTCCTGAGTGCTGGGAACATAGATAGCCACCAAGCCTTGGGCTGACGATTGAAGCCAGGAGCACGTGTAAGCTTAGTAAGTACCCTACCAACTAAGCCACACCCCATACTAACTAAGCCACACCCCATACTAACTAAGCCACACCCCAGCCCTATTTCTCTTTGTCTGCTTGTTTGTTTGTTTGGGTTCTTTGAGGCAGGGTCTTGTCCAGGAAAAGTTACAAGATCAAGAATCAGATACAAAAGAAAGGGGGCAGGTAAATTCTACTCCCACCCCAGGGGATTGATCCCAGAACCCTTTTCTCTATCTTAAGTTGGGATTAATTTGTGAACCTTCTATTGACCTATATTACGAGCAGAATTGACAGGTTCATCCATTCCAAGAACAATCTAGTATTACAAATAGATACATAGTGCCGACTGGCCTGGGACTACTATGTAGACCAGGCTGGCTTCAAACTTGCAGTGGTTCTCCTGGCTTTGCTTCTGGAATGCCGGCATTGCAGGTGTGTGCCTCCATAGCCAGCTCTAACACAGAATACTCCTTGGTATGTATTCACTTTATGAAAATCCTCTCACCAGACTGCAGTTATCCAAATATCTTTTAAGTCCCTACCACCAAAATAATACTTTGGCCTTACAAAACCTATTGTTGGGATGTATACTGGAGGGGAGGGGATTTCTGAGCCATAGAATATGGATATATATTTAATTTTAAATGAAGTGCAAGTTTGTTCTCAGAGTAGATGAACCATTGCAAAGGTCACTGAAAAGTCTACAAATTCTTCGTGGCAGCTCTCACGAAAAGGTTCAACTTAAAAGCCCCAGGTTCAGTCTCTGGGGAGGAAAAAGTGAAGCTTGTTTTCCATCTGTCCCTTCTCTTGCATAGGATTTAATCTTGTACACTTTTTGAATCATAACAGCATTTTCTAGCTCTATTGTGTGAGGTCTGCACCAGAGCCCAGGAACTTACAGTTCCCATTGTTGTGCTTGGAGTCCTTCCAACATCATGCAGAAAACCCAGGCTAACCTCTCAGAGCAGAGAGACACATGGAGAGAGGATCTGGTCATGCCAGCTTCTTCAGCAGGGATGCCCAACACTTGAGTGAGATTCCAGAGCCGATGAGGGATGTCATGCAGAGCCCAGTCCAGATTCCTCACCTACAGAGCTGTGAGCTAGGAAATGCTTGTTTTAAGTCAGTAAGTTCTGGGGTGCTTTTTGTGGCCATAGATATACAATAAACACCCCATCAGAAGAACTGATCACTCCTACATCCTGCCTGGCATTGTCCAGCTTTCTAATTTTCACTCCTCTTACAGTGATAACTTGTTTATTAACTATTTCTCCAAAATTGCTAACAAAGCTGTAGATCTTTTATATCTGTAGATGACTTTGGCCTTTTCCTCTTAAATTGTTTCTCCTTGGCGCAGCCGTCTTATCGAGACCGCTCAGTCCTTCCTGATTTTCTGGGGGACACCTGTGTGTTCTGGGTGTTTCCAGGTTTTTTGGCATCATCTTCAAGTTGAAGAAGCACACACAAAAGGCTGAGTAGCACAGGATTTTATTCAAAGGCAAAACTGAAGTACAAAGAGTTGCACAGAGAGAGCAGCAGCCTCAGAGACTGGCATAGCTCAAGACTGGTACCTAGCCGGTACTCAGCGGCTTCCTTTCCTGGGTGCAGGAAGAGTTGCTTACTAGAGACAGAGCTCACTTTCTGTTTTGATTGACAGGCTTAGGCTGTACAAGCACGTTCCATATCCTTTCCCACAATGCATCTGGTTTTGATCACAAGCATGCTCAACCAGGCACAAGCATAAGATGACATGTAAAGGATTTTCCATGAAAGTTCACTCATGCCGGGCAGTGGTGGCGCATGCCTGTAATCCCAGCACTTGGGAGGCAGAGGCAGGCCTGGTCTACAGAGTGAGTTCCAGAACAGCCAGGGATACACAGAGAAAACCCTGTCTCAAAAAAAAAAAAAAAAAAAAAAAAACCAAAAATAAATAAATAAAAAATAAAGTTCACTCACAGGACGTAGTTTGCATTCCTACACACACACCCAAAACCAGTCCAGGTTGGATCAGCCCACTGCCCTAATACCAGTATATGTTCCAAGAGCATGTTTGACCACAAACGGAAAGTTATTACAGATTTCTAGGGAGCTATCGGTCAGAGTGACCAGTAGCTTTGTTTGGAGAGGGGTTTGTGTACATCCTGTGGAGATGGGGCGGGGGTGTCCTGTTGCTGAGTGCTTTGGTAGGAAAGATGTGTATAGCCGGCCATGGTGGCGCACGCCTTTAATCCCAGCACTCGGGAGGCAGAGGCAGGCAGATTTCTGAGTTCGAGGCCAGCCTGGTCTACAGAGTGAGTTCCAGGACAGCCAGGGCTAGACAGAGAAACCCTGTCTCGAAAAACCAAAAAAAAAAAAAAAAAAGATGTGTTTAGTTAGCACAAGCTAACAAGGTGGCCGAGATATCTCTTGTTTATTTCCCTCAGTACCTTTTCATTGTTTATCTCTTCTATTCTGCAATCTCTCTCTGTGTCTATTGTGCCCTCTTGAGACGGGGCCTAACTTTGTGGGTCAGGCTCATAGGTCATACTTCCTCTGCCTTTCTGATGCTGTCATCCATCGTAAGGATGCAGAGATTACCTGCTCTGTAATCTCTGTTTTTAATCCATGATGGCTCCTAAATGTAAAATTCTTTAATTTTTAATGTGACCGAATGCATCTGCTTCCTTGTTTTATGGTTTATAGTTGTAAAGTTTTGTTTGAGATGTTGGATTAGTTAAGGTTCTGCTGCTGTGACAAGACACCATGAAGCAAGGTATAAAAGGAAACACGGAATTGGGGTTTACAGTTTCAGGGGGTTCGAGTCCGTGATGGCAGAGTGAAGACATGGCAGGAGGCAGATGGAACAGCAGCTGAGAGCTCGCCGCATCTCACAAGCAGGAAGCAGAGGGCAAACTGGGACTGACACAGAGTCTTTTAAAACCCTAAAGCTTGCACTTGGTGACACACCTTCCCCAACAAGTCCATACCTCCTAATCCTTCCCAAACAGTTCCACCAACTGGGCGACCAGTATTCAAACATAAACCCATGGGGCCCATTCTCACTCAAACCATCACAGATATGCTTTACAGCTGAGTGTGTGGAACACACATGTAAATCCAGTATTCAAGAGTCGAGGTACCAGAGTCAGAGTTCAAGGTCAACTTAAGCTGTGGAACACGAGTCTGTCTCAAAGAAAAAAAATCTGGAAGAGTAACCAGTGCTCTTAATCGTGGGGCCATCACTCCAGCCCCTTATCTTGATTTCCCTGCCTTAGTTTCTCCAGTTCTGGAATTATGATCATGGGCTACCATACCCGGTAAGGTCAGTATTTGTTTTAAGGTTTCCATTGTTGCAATAAAACACCATGACCAGTCAGGCGTGGTGGTGCACGCCTTTAATCCCAGCACTTGGGAGGCAGAGGCAGGTGGATTTCTGAGTTCAAGGCCAGCCTGGTCTACAAAGTGAGTTCCAGGACAGCCAGGGATACACAGAGAAACCCTATCTCAAAAAACAAAAGAAAACAAAACAAAACAAACAAAACAAAACAAAACAAAAAAACACCATGACCACCGTCCACCCCTGCCCCCGCAAAAAACCCCAAGGGTTTACTTGGCTTACATTTTTCACATCATAGTCCTTTATTGAAGGAAGCCAGGACAGGAACTCACACAGGGCAGAAACCTGCAGGCAGGAGCTGATGCAGAGGCCATGGAAGGTACTGTTGACTGGCTTGCTCATCATGGCTTGCTAGGTCTGCTTTCTTATAAAATCTAGGACCAGCAGCCCAGGAATGGCACCACTCATAATGGGCTTGACCCTCCCCATCAATCACTAATTAAGAAAATGCCTTACAGGCCTCCCACCACCCAATCTCATGGAGGCATTTTCTTAATTGAGGGTCTCTCTTCAATTAGATGATTTTAGCTTGTGTCAAGTTGACATAAAACTAGCCAGCACAACATTATCTCAATTTTACACATAAGGAAACTGAGATCCAGAAAACGGAAATTCACTATGCTGCTTCGTTCATGTGCCCATACTATGGAGCAGGGTCTAGACTCTTCGCCTCCTATCCCATACAGCATGCCTGGCTTTTCAACTCATGGTCTGTTTACTCTCCAAATCTACTCAAGGCCAGCGAGGAAAGGTGAAACTCCATCATCTCCATCTCTGGGTGACCACCTGCCCGGATGCAGAGCTGGTGACCACCTGCCCGGATGCAGAGTTAGTGACCACCTGCCCAGATGCAGAGTTAGTTAGTAACCTGCTCTTCTTATTCAGACTCCACAATGTTTTATTTAAGCAGCAAGCCTGGTGCCAGCAATGGTTAAAGTTTTAAAAATCAGTGTTCTGTGCTGGATTTGGGTCACATGGGTAATAATTTACAAAATTGACCTGTGGGCGGCAGGAATGATATAAAATCTGTAGTTATAATATAGTTGAGTTAGCTAAATGATTAAGAAACCACTGAGTCTGGGTAGGTCTTTACAATATAAAAAAGAAGTGGGGCAGTGGTGGCTATGCCTTTAGTCCCAGCACTTGGGGCAGAGGCAGGAAGATCTCTGAGTTTGAGGCCAGTCTGTTCTGCAGAATGAGTACACACACACACACAGGAGGGAAGGAGGGTGGGAGGGATGGAGGTTATCTCCTTTGCTCTTCCTTCTTTCAGCAGAACCTAAATTTTGTTTGGATAATGAATTCCCATGTCAGCAGTGTGTTCTGTGTAATCCAATTCTAACCATCTTACTCCTCTGACCATTGGTTGGTTTAACATGAAGATTTCTGGCCACATGGGGAGAAAATTTGCTGGGATGGTTTCTAGGAAGTGCCTTCCCTCTACCCTCCAGTCTTAAAGAGATATATAAGTTTTACCCTTCAGCAAAGCTTATATGTATGTTATGCCACTGGCCAGTCTCCTGCCTCTATCCCTGACCTGCTCACTGTCAAGGCGTTAAAAACAGAAAAAAAAAAAAAAAAAACTACAGTATGTGAAAACCCACCTGAAACTAAACCTCGAATCCAGATAGTGAGGGCCCAGTTGCTGTAGTCCAGGGATGAGAGGATTGAGCCAAGAGTGAGCTAAAGACCCTGGAAAATGACTAAGCAGGTCCTTATAGGAGTTAATCACATGAGGGGCCGGTCACGGGCCAGACAGAAATCCACAGGGCCTAGCGGGAAAGCTGGAACTCAAGGTGTGGCTGCAGCACAGGAAATCAGCCAAGAAGCAGAGGAGATGAAAGGAAGGCAGTTCTCTGTTCACTGAAAAATAGGAAAGGAGGGAGTCTTGTCCAGAGGCAGTGATAGATGTGCCCAAGTGAAAGCCTGAAAAACTGCTTTGTGAACAGTAAATGTAAGCAGATGCAATATATTACATACATATACATACATGATTACACATACACACATGCACATGTACACATATACATTACATATATCACATACATATATGTATACATTGTATGCATATACAAATACACACACAATTACACATGCATATGCATACACATATACTTACACATACATACAGATACACACATACATACATATATCACATACATGAATACATCATATACATATACACATACATACACACATATGAGTTCCAGTAATGGGCCTTTGACATTTTTGTTTATTGAAGAATGTCAACAATATTATGAAGAATTATATGGGCTAGAGAGTCTCCTCAGTGGTTAGAGTACTTGCTGCTCTTACAGAGGACCTGGGTTAGGTTCACAGCACATACATCACAGCTTAGAACCATCTGGAACTCCAGTTCAAGAAAATCCAATGCTCTCTTCTGGCTTCCTAAGGCACCAGGCATACATGGGGGTGCACATACATATGTGCAGACAAAGCACATACATGTATAAAATAAAAAATTAAAAATTAGTACCATCAAACTTTCATACAGAAATATAAATTTTCAAATGAAGATCTACCATCCAATGGGCAGCCACTCCCCAGCACATTCCAAGTGGGCCTGTGTGGGGGCTTCTTCCTCCCGCCATTACCTGCTGCTGGCAGTGTGGGGCTGGAGAGGAGGCTGTCTTCATGTTTGCTCAGGCAGAGGTGTCAGTCCAGAGGTGGACTGACACAAGAACATTAGCGTGGCTCCTGTGTAAGAGTGACATGTGTAAAATGACCCACATTAAAGAAAAAAAAAGTCTCCATAAGAGAATGTTGCAACTTCTTTAATAACTTTTTTTTTTTTTTTTTGGTTTTTCGAGACAGGGCTTCTCTGTCTAGCCCTGGCTGTCCTGGAACTCACTTTGTAGACCAGGCTGGCCTCGAACTCAGAAATCCACCTGCCTCTGCCTCCCCAGTGCTGGGATTAAAGGCGTGCGCCACCACGCCCGGCTAATAACTTTTTTTATGAAAAAAATTATGCACAGTGATCCAGCCACAATAGTGTGTGCCAGCACTCTAGAGACTGAGACAACAGAGTTGTGAGTTCAAGGCCAAAGTAGGGTACATAGAAAGACGTCATCTCAAAAACAAAACGAAATGATAGAATTATGAACAGTCGGGGTAACACCCCTATACACTAACTAAACGGTTCAGAAATAGCCCTAAGAATCAATGAATGCATATCAACACAGAAAGCAGTAACTGCTTCCTGTGATGTAATTATTTAACCATGGCTTCTGTCTTCATTTGAAGCAATGACATATCTCCAAATAAACAGTGAAAAAGAGCTCCAGCCAGAGAGTGTATGTTCTGCCACTCCCTGGTCCCGGAATCTTGTTTTCTTCCTCGGTGACAAGTAGAGTTTCCAGTTTTAAAAGGAGTAGTGTGCGCCTTCACAATGATACCTGTTAACTTGTTGTGTAACAAAATACCCAACATTCTACTGGTGCCAGACAGCAAGCATTTTTAATCCCTCAGCTTCAGAGCTGAGCTGGCTCTAGTGGGGACTTCCTGAGGCAGGCTGGTGGCAGGCTGCCGGCTGGTGCAGGTCCTCTGTAGGTCTGCTGAGACCCCTGCTGGCAGGACAGAGCTTCTCACAGGCTGTTATTGGACAGGTCCCTGGCTTTTGGCCTGAGCCTTCCTTCAGAGTTTTGCCACATGGGCCTGTCAATGGGAGCACAGGAACCAGATGCATTATATCAAACACACACACACACACACACACACACACACACACACACACACGAAAAGGCAGAACAAAAAGCCAAGGGATTATTTTTAAGCCTGTTCTTGGAAGGCCACGGCGGCTTATGATTTGTTAGAGCAAGTGAAGCATGAGTTGAAGGGAAGGGACTCAAATGAGGGGCTGACCTAGCTTGGAGGCTGTCAGAGGCCACCTGCCACACTCGTACTGTATTTTTATCTATAGATGCATTTTTTTAAAAACCCATTGACCCCCATGTACATGCCCTGCCCCCTTCCGTACCCCGCCTCACGCAGCTGCACAATGCCCACGTGATTCGCGAGGATACGCCTCATCCTGACACTGACGTGGCATCTCAAGCCACACTACATAGCATTCTTTGGATGTGGGGATATACTTGAAAGTCCCATATTGGCAGACTCTCGGATACTTAGGGATGTTGGTCACGCCCTGAGTGGCTTCTCAGCATGTATATTACACTATGATAGCTCCAGCCAAATCGCCATCAGGGGGAGGTTGAAGCAAACTGCAACCCCCAAAGCAAGGACTGTCTGCTTTATCCACAGCACCTCTCCACAAATTTCAGCGACATGGGGAAAGCGGAAAAACTAAAAGTCACAGCTCCTAGATATAGTCAATTTGGAGCACTTCATTTTTATTAGACAAAAGAGGAACAGGGTTCTGCTATTTGTTTAATTGGATCGGGATTTACCCAGGTATTTCCGAAGCATTCAAATAAGAACTGCAAGTGTTAGCTCAAACCTGTAATGTTAGCATGTAGGAGGCTATGGTGGGGCGATTACTAGGAGTTTGACCTTAGCTTGGGCCACACGGTGAGATGCTATTTAACAACAACAATAATAATAAATAAGCCGGGAGTGGTGGCACACGCCTTTAATCCCAGCACTCGGGAGGCAGAGGCAGGCGGATTTCTGAGTTCGAGGCCAGCCTGGTCTACAGAGTGAGTTCCAGGACAGCCACGGCTACACAGAGAAACCCTGTCTTGAAAAAGCAAAAAAACCAAACAAACAAAAAAAACACCCAGAGGGAGAGGGGAAGAAGTGGGGAAGGGAGGGGGAAGGGGAGGAGGAGGGGGAGAGGAAGAGGGAATTCTGACATATATACAGCATAACATAGACAGACCTTGGGGACATTCTGCTAGATGAAATAAACCAATCATCAAAGAATACAGGGGAACGCCAGGGCCAAGAAGTGGGAGCGGATGGGTAGGGGAGCAGGGCCGGGAGTGGGGATGGTATAGGGAACTTTCTGGATAACACTTGAAATGTAAATGAAGAAAATATCTAATAAAAGTTGAAAAAAAAAAAGAATAGATATTGCTAAACATGGTGGCTCACGCCTGAATATTAGCAGTAGGAGGAGGCTGAGGATTATCCAAGGTTTGAGTAAGAATTTTCTCAAAATAAATAATAAATAACAGATGATATTGTGAAAGTCCATTTACATGTGGTGTCTACAGTTGTCATGTTCACAGACACGCAAGCCTAAGCGGAGACTAACAGGGGCTGATGGGAAGGGGAAATAGGGACTTTTTTTTTTTTTTTTTTTTTTTTGGTTTATCGAGACAGGGTTTCTCTGTGTAGCCCTGACTGTCCTGGAACTCACTTTGTAGATCAGGCTGGCCTCAAACTCAGAAATCTGCCTGCCTCTGCCTCCAGAGTGCTGGGATTAAAGGCATGCACCACCACGCCCGGCTTGTTTTTAATTTTTTTATTTGATTAGTTTTTATTATGTTCTTGCACACTATGGTGCATTTGTAGCGGTCAGGGAACAGTGCTCGGAAGCTGACTTCACTGTGGAGTCCCGGGATCGAGCTCAGATCGTTGGTGATTTTACCCACTGAGCTACCTTGCAGGTTTATTATTTTTTTAAACGTGGCATCTTGCTATGCTCCCAGGCTACTCTTGAGCTCCTTGGTGCAGGCATTCCTCCTGCCTCAGCTCACCGAGTAGCTGGGACTCCAGGCATGCACAATGGCACCTTGGTGTGCTTTTATCACAGAGTGGGTGAAGAGGAGAAAGGGGTCTGGAGATGTGCACTGGTGACAGATACACACAAATACGAATGTACTCACAGCCACTTAGGGGCTGGAGAGATGGCTCTGCGGTTAAGAGCTCGGGCTGCCCTTCCAGAGGACCCGGGCTCAATTCCCAGAATCCATATCCGGCAGCTCACTGCAGACTGAGCTCCACAGCCCCTGCACTGGCATGCACATATCCACACACGTGTACATGGGATTGAGGATAAAATATTCTTTTAGAAAAGGAAAGTTAAAATGATAAATTTTATTATGTGTTTTCACCCCAACCAAATTATATCGTACCATTCCCAGTAGCATCCTCAAACATACAGAAAAATGTCTACCACTTGTCAGATACCTGTTTTCTATACAGTCTATGGTTAATTTTGGATTACCACTTCTTCCTGTTCTTAAACCTTTGTTTATCCCAAAAAGAACCTTCGGATATGTTTATACTATGAAGGACTACTTTGTTGGACTAGTAATTACTTGAAAATGTTATCGCTGTATACCCGAAAGCTTGAGAAAATAAACTGACTAACTGTATAAATAAAAATCGGGGACTGATTCAATGGTGATAGAGCTTGCTGTGTAGGCGTGAGAACCTGAGTTTGGGTTTCCAAGCATCCACATAAAAAGCCAGTTGCAGTGGCATGCATTTGTAACTCACGTGCTGGGGGAGGGGCGCAGAGTCAGGCAGATGGGAGGAGGTCTGCTGGCCAGACTCTCTGAAAAGGTAACCTTCAAGGTCAGTGGGAACTGAGGGCGTGGTTCAGTGACCTGCACAAGGTCCTGTGTTCACCTCCTATTGTGGAAGGAAGAAGGAAGGAAGGAAGGAAGGAAGGAAGGAAGGAAGGAAGGAAGGAAGGAAGGAAGGAAGGAAGTCTCTTGAGTTAAAGTATTCCTTGAGCAGCCCAGTAGGTTTTGTCTTTGAGGACTTCTTTTTGGTGGTCCCAGGGAATCAATTCAGGGTCTTGTGCATAGTAAGTGTAGCCTTAGATTTTTCAAAAGCTACTTTAATAAGGGTTCTTAAACATTTCAACCTCCCTTCTATCCCACCACCCACCAGAGGTAGTGGAAAAAAAAGATTAATAGGAAATGGGGTTTGTGGACCTGTTTAGAAATAGTTCTTTGAGCCAGGCGGTGGTGGCACACGCCTTTAATCCCAGCACTCGGGAGGCAGGGGCAGGCAGATTTCTGAGTTCGAGGCCAGCCTGGTCTACAAACTGAGTTCCAGGACAGCCAGGGCCATACAGAGAAACCCCGTCTCAAAAAACAAACAAAAAAAAAACCAAAACAAAACAAAAACAAAAACAAAAAAAGAAAGAAAGAAAAGAAAAGAAGAGAAAAAGAAGAAATAGTTCTTTGGAACAATTCCAATCTTCGTTGTCAGCAGTCCAGTCCTCTAGCAAATCAGCAACTGGTGATCAATTCAGAAGAAACTGAGAGGCTCCGCCAATCTGCCTGAGTCCTTGGAAGTGGCAAGAAGCTGCTGGAATATCATGAGAAATTCTTTGGTGGGTTAATCCCTACCAATTCATGACAAATACAGATTAGCAACACGAAGCAAGATGAGCCAATACCTGAGTGTCGTCAGTGAAGACTAGCGAGGTAGAGCAAGCCAAAGCAATGTCAGAGCAGCCTCCCACTATCTGTGGGTCATATTTACGTTCTTTCTAAACATCGCCGTCCTAGCACGTGTCTGCTTCAGCAAAAGCTCCTCTCACTTGTGTCTGCTTCAGCCAAACCTCCTTTCACTTGTCTGCACCAGGAAAACATAGGGTATAACCGAGTTTCCAAAGAAACCAGAGATTTTTACTTCAGTAAGCAAGGGCTTTACTAACTGAGGTACACTGCCAGCCTGGAACAATTATATTCAAGATGACTTTCAATATATGAAGATCCCACAATCATTTTTTAAATTTATTTTTATTTATGTGTTTGCCCACGTGTGTACAGGTGACCTAAAGAGCGTGTCAGAGCTTGTGTAGTTGGAGTTACAGGTGGTTGTGGGCTGGGAGCCACTTGAACAAGGGTGCTGGTATCCAAATTGCAGTCCTTTGGGGTGGGGGGAAGATCTCATAGGTGTACAGTGGAGGATGCCTTTCTTTGAGTTCTTAATCAGGCTCCGGATTCAAAGGGAAGTTTGCTGGAAGCAAGCCAGAAAATGGAAAGGCATCCTGGGTAGAAGTAGGTTGATTAAAACCGTATGGAATGTGTCAGTCCAACCTGCTGTGCAGGTCACCATAAACCATCAAGCTGACCAGGTGTAGAGAGGGCACGGGAATGAGTTCACACAGGATGCTCAGGTAACTGGTGTGGTTAGGAGTTAGAATTTGATTCTCAGGATGCAATATTGTCTTAGTCAGGGTTTCTATTCCTGCACAAACATCATGACCAAGAAGCAAGTTGGGGAGGAAAAGGTTTATTCAGCTTACACTTCCATGTTGCTGTTCATCACCAAAGGCAGTCAGGACTGGAACTAAGCAAATCAGGAAGCAGGAGGTGATGCAGAAGTCATGGAGGGATGTTTCTTACTGGCTTGCTTCCTCTGGTTTGCTCAGCTTGCTTTCTTATAGAACCCAAGGCTAATAGCCCAGGGATAGCACCACCTACAATGGGCCCTACCCCCTCCATCATCAAAGCAAGTCCTAGATCTAGGTGTGGTGGCACACACCTTTAATCTGGACCACATCTTGTGCTGGAGACCTATGTAAAGACATTGGAAGAAGGAAGATTTGCTCTTCTTCACCTGCTTGCCTTGTAGAACTGGGCAACTGCTAGATCCTTGAACTTCCATTCACAGCTGCTGCTGACCATTGTTGGGGAGTTGGACTACAGACTGTAAGTCATCAACAAATTCCCTTACTATATAGAGACTACCCATAAGTTCTGTGACTCTAGAGAACTAATACAGACGTTGGTACCAGGAGTGGTTCTAGAGGAGCAGAAGTATAAGGATAAATCTTTTAAGAATTTGAAGTTGGGCCGGGCGTGGTGGCGCACGCCTTTAATCCCAGCACTCGGGAGGCAGAGGCAGGCGGATTTCTGAGTTTGAGGCCAGCCTGGTCTACAAAGTGAGTTCCAGGACAGCCAGGGCTATACAGAGAAACCCTGTCTCGAAAAACCAAAAAAAAAAAAAAAAGAATTTGAAGTTGGGCCGGGCATGGTGGCACATGCCTTTAATCCCAGAACTCAGGAGGTAGAGGCAGGCAGATTTCTGAGGTAGAGGCCAGCCTGGTCTACAAAGTGAGTTCCAGGACAGCCAGGGCTATACAGAGAAACCCTGTCTCAAAAAACAAAAAACAAAAAACAAACAAAAAAAGAATTTGGAGTTGGTTTAAAGTTGGTTTAATAATTCCCAGCACCTTCAACTACTGAAACCTCTCCAGATACTCTCTCTCCTGGGAGCTCATAGGATAGTGAAGACATGAGGTTGAAACTATATTTTAAACTTAAAGAAGCTAATGCCTTTGCTTATCTTGACGAATTAGATGATTTGGCATGCAAAACTTTCTACGTGTTGGGGGAAAAAATCAGAAAACGGCTTTGCTGGCTCGTTGCTCCAAGTATCTCTGGGAAAAAATTATGAAGGAAAAGAAGGAGTTATATGATAAAATTGAACGGCTCCAGATGCAAGTTAACCATCTACAGGTTTTCTAAGTGTGTCCTTGAAGAGCATCTTCTCTCCAGCAGCCATAGAGCTCACGTTGTAGAAAATCAAACTGAAGTCCTCATTATAAGGTTGACTGAATAACAGCGAAAATTCAAGTCTCAGCCTCAGAGGGTGTCAACAGTTAAAGTAAGGGCATTGACTGGCAAAGAATGGGATTCTATAACTTGGGATGGGGATGTGTGGGAGGACCCTGTTGAAGCTGAGAATTTTGAATCTTCAGATTCTCAAGGGTTTGCCCCAGCTGAGGAAGTAGTACCCTCAGCCCCACCCCTTGAAATAATGCCTTTTCCACATGAGGAAATTAATCCCTCAGACTCTGATAAATAGCGACTTTCACTGAAGAAAATGTCAGACAAGACAATACTGATGTTCCTCAAGGCCCACCAATAGTTTCTTCTAGACCTATAACCAGACTCAAGGCAAAGCAGGGCCCTAAAGGGGAGGTAGAAATTGTAGTCCATGAGGAAATTCGCTACACTACTAAGGAGCTTAATGAGTTTGCTAATTCATTCAAGCAGAAACCTGGTGAATATGTGGGAATGGATTTTTAGGGTGTAGGATAATGGTGAAGGAACATAAAACTAGAGCAGGCTGAGTTTATTGACATGGGCCCTCTGAGTGGAGATTCTAGGTTTAATATGGGAGCTTGCACAGATAAAAAAGATGTCAGAGTTTGAATGTTTGGCTGAAGTGTTTATCAAAAGATGGCCTACTGAAAGAGAGTTGGAGATGCCTGATATCCCTTGGCTTAGTGTTGACAAAGGGATTTTAAGGCTCAGAGAAATTGCAATGCTAGAGTGGATACGTTGTGTAATCCTCCACAGTGGGAAGGTCCAGAGGATATGCCCTTCACCAATCCTATACGATGCAAACTGGTGAGAGTGGCACCAGCACATTTGAAGAGTTTTTGTTCTTTCCCTTTTCCTTGTGCCAGACCTTAGCATTGGAGATGCTGCTGCTCAATTAGATGAATTAAATTCAATGATTTAATTGGGCCCTGAGGTAACAAAGACCAGGTGGCAGCATTGAATCGTTGGAGACAAGGTGATTGTAGTTATTATAATGGACAGCGCAGACAAAACAATGCATATAATAACATTCTCCGTAATGGTCAGCACAGGAGAGGTGACATTTATAATGGCATGATTCGTTTGGACCTTTGGCACTGGCTAATCAGTCCTGGTGTTTCCAGGTATGAAATAGAAGCCTACTCCATATCTGGTTTATCTGTGGAAGCAGGAAAAAAATCTCAAACAAATGAAAGAAAGGCTTTTGGATTGTGGCAAAAGGCAATCTTGGCCAGTGAATCAATTTCCAGACTTGATCCACTTTGCAGACCCAAAACCCCTTAAATGAAGGGGTGGCCAGGTTCCCCTGAGGAAGGATCTTGATAAGACACCTAAAAGTTTTGCTGTTAGCCTTTCTCCAGTTCTTCCCCAGAGGGACCTACAGCCTTTCACAAGGGTAACTGTACACTGGGGGAAAGGAAATAATCAGACTTTTGGGGTCTATTGGATACTGGTTCTGAGTTGACACTGATCCCAGGAGATCCCAATTGTGGCCCTCCAGTTAGAGTAGGGGCTTATGGAAGACAGGTGATTAATGGAGTTTTGACTGATGTCCGACTCACAGTAGATCCAGTAGGTACATAAACATAATCTTGTGGTCATTTCCACAGTTCCAGAATGTATAATTGGGATACACTCAGAAATTGGCAGAATTCTCACATTGGTTCCCCGACCTGTAGAGTGAGGGCTATTATGGTTGGAAAGGCTAAATGGAAGCCTTTAGAGTTGCCTCTGCCAAAGAAAATAGTGAATCAAAAATAGTATCATATTCCTGGAGGAATTGCAGAAATTACTGCCACTATCAAGGACTTGAAAGATACAGGGGTGGTGGTTCCCACCACATCTCCCTTTAACTCTCCTATCTGGCCAGTGCAAAAGACAGATGGATCATAGAGAATGACAGTTGACTATCAAAAACTAAATCAGGTAGTAACTCCAACTGCAGCTGCTGTACCAGATGTAGTTTCATTACTTGAGCAAACTAACACATCTCCTGGCACCTGATATGCGGCTATTGATCTACCAAATGCCTTCTTCTCAGTACCTGTCCATAAGGACCACCAGAAGCAATTTGCTTTCAGTTCGCAAGACCATTAGTATACCTTTACAGTTTTGCCTCAAGGATATATTAACTCTCCTGCCCTGTGTCATAACTTAGTTAGAAGGGATCTTGATCGTTTGCCTCTTCCACAAAATATCACATTGGTGCACTATATTGATGACAGTATGCTGATTGGACCAAGTGAGCAGGAAATAGCAACCACTGTGGACTCATTGTTTTCACATGCGTATCAGAAGATGAGAAATAAATCCAACCAAAATTCAAGGACCATCTATCTCAGTGAAATTCTTAGGAGTCCAGTGGTGTGGGGCATGCAGAAATATTCCTTCTATGGTGGAAGGTAAGTTATTGCACCTGGCCCCTCCCACTACAAAGAAAGAAGCACAACGTTTAGTGGGTCTATTTGGATTCTGGAGACAGCACGTTCCTCACTTGGGTGTGCTACTCAGGCCTATTTACCAAGTGACTCTGAAAGCTGCTAGCTTTGTGTGGGGCCTGGAACAGGAGAAGGCTCTTTAACAGGTCCAGGATGCTGTGCAGGCTGCTCTACCACTTGGACCATATGATCTAGCAGACCTGATGGTATTTGAGGTGTCGGTGGCAGATAGAGATGCTGTTTGGAGCTTCTGGCAGGATTATGTCTGGAGTGCAGGAGATCCCTTAGGGCATCTCTTAGTACTACCAAGTCCTGTGATTAAAGTCAATGGGAAACTACAACAGCCTAATCCAAGCAGGATGACAAAGAATGCAGACCCATCAGGAATGAAGGTATGAGTCACTCCTCCAGGAAAAGAGCCAACACCTGCTGAGGTGCTTGCCTGAGGGTGGAGGAAATACAGAATGGGTGGTAGAGGAAGGTAGTTATAAATATCAGCTAAGGCCTGAAACAAGGATTATAATATGAAAGCTTCTGTTTTATTTTGTTAAGAATACATTTGNAAAAAAAAAAAAAAAAAAAAAAGAATACATTTGTCTTTCTTCCAATTTCTTTAACATCGATTGGTATTTGAGATACTAAAAGAATGTTCCCAAGGGACATTGCCCCATTGTAAATTTACAAATGCATCTTCGATTGTACGAGGGATAGTTTTATCATGTTAGTTGTATTGATGATCTTGTTATTGTTTCATGGGGACATGAGATATTATTTGTGTCAAGTTGACAAGGGGTGGATTGTGGTGGCTATTCCTGGTTGTCAATTTGACTATATCTGGAATGAACTACAATCCAGAACTAGAAGACTCACCTGCGATCCTGATTTTGAGGCATAGTGTCTATGAAAAGCTTAGGCCCAGGCAAGGTAGTACACGCCTTTAATCCCAGGAGACTAAGTAAGGCAAGTCCCAGATCCAGAGAGGCCACACCTTCTGCTGCAGACATATATAAGGACATTGGAAGAAGGAGGGCTCACCCTTCTTAGCCTGCTTGCCTTGTGGGATTGAGCAACTGCTAGATCCATTCACAGCTGCTGCTGACCATTGTTGGGGAGTTGGACTACAGACTGTAAGTCATCAACAAATTCCCTTACTATATAGAGACTACTCATAAGTTCTGTGACTCTAGAGAACCCTAAATACAAATATTTTAAATAAAGCTGTGATATGAATTATGTAGGGTAGGTTTCACGATCTGTTCTGAATTTATTATTGGAACCCTGCTGTTTTTAATATATAAAAGGCTCCACAGTGTTGTGACTTACAGAGACAGACATAAGGCTGTACAATGTAAAACTTGGGACGAAGGAGCTTGCCAAGTAACCCTGTGTATAACTGAAGGAAGGAGCAGTAGGGAAGGGAACTGAAAGAAAGAATGAACTCTGAGAGTAGGAGTGGGCTGAGGAGACGGAGTCACAGAAGCAAGTACATTTACCATACAAAAGTTGAAGTTTATTTTTTGGTTGATGGGGGTATAGTGAAGGAGCGACCAGGGAAGAATTAGTCTAGGAGGCTACATTGCTGAACTCTCTAAAAAGGTCAATAAGCCAGGTGGTGGTGGTGCAGGCCTTTAATCCCAGCACTTGGGAGGCAGAGGCAGGTGGATTTCTGAGTTCGAGGCCAGCCTGGTCTACAGAGTGAGTTCCAGGACAGCCAGGACTGCCAGGACTACATAGAGAAACCCTGTCTTGAAAAACCAAATAAATAAATAAATAAATAAATAAATAAATAAATGTCAATAAAGTCTGGTGGTAGGCGATGAGGTATAAATAAGCCAGGTACCAGGATAGAAACCGTAATAACAGGAAGCCAATGATCAGAAAGTAACGGTTGCTATGCACGAATGTACAGTATAATACGGCTCTGTGCCCTCCAGCCCAAATTCATTTATTCCCATTCTCAGATCCTGTCACTCAACTCCAATTCTGAGCCTCTTCTCTCAGTCTGACCCTCATCTGTAACTGAAATCTAGGTGGTGGCACACACGTTCTCTCCCAGCACTTGGGGAGGCAGACCTCCAAGTTTGAGGTCAGCCTGGTCTACCGCACAGAGATAGCCAGGAGTGCTATGCCGACAAACTGTCTGGAAAAACCAAAATCAAACCAAATTTCACTCATTTCCCCGCTTCTCTTCAATTAACAAAAAGCTTAGGCATGGTGGCCCTAGACTAATTCCCAGGACTTGAGGCAGGAGAATCAGCAGTTCAAGGCTATTTTCTGCTACACAACTTTTGCGACTATGCTTCAAAGAAACGGGCCAGAAGTCTCCGAGGGAAAAAAAGGCACTCGCTGAGCAAACCTGCCAACCTCATTTCCATCCCCAGATGCCACTAACTCCTTCAAACTGTCCTTTAACCTCCACATAGCTGCTAGGGCGTGCCTGCACTGCACAGTAACAATAAACAAATGCTCGATTTAGAACAGCGTCTATATTACGACCCCCCCCCCCCCGTCTATGCAGGTGCCATGCTCCGACGTCCTTAACAGTTTTTATCCGATTACCCTGCTTTTTTTGTTTTTTCTCAACTCTGCAGTCACTGCTCACCATTTTTAACCTGAGCAGATTGCAAATCTGCCTTGCCATCAAAGTCTGTGCCCCCCGGGCGGCGGGGGAGACCGTGCCGCAAACCAAGTGTCTCGACGATTGGCCTTATCAGCAGAGGTGAGATGCTCGGCTCACGTGGCTACTGCTGTAGTTTTAAAACAGCAGCTTCCTTTCCCCCCCCACCCCCCTCAGGAAGTAGAACCCGCTCGCATCTAGCGCCGGTTGGCTCTGGGTGGAAAAGGACTGACTTATCAGTTGGCCTTGAAAAGTCGGGTCAAGGAGAGTCCCTAAATTCCGCAGGCGCGTGACGTGTCCGGGCGCCGCAATTCACCGGAAGGCGAGTGGGGTGGGCGGGGCGCGTAAAAGCGCCTGTACCCGGAAGTCACGCGGCTCCCGGCGCCGCGGAGGTCTCGCGCCTCGGCGTTCGGCTACTCGGTCTGGCAGGCTTCTGGCGCGCTCGGCTGCTATCTGCTCTCTCGGTGCTCGACTCATCCGCGCTGCTGCCTCCGCTGAAGGAGGAGCAAAGCTCAAGATGGCCGACAAAACGCCAGGCGGATCTCAGAAGGCCAGTTCAAAGGTAGTTTCTTAGAGATCTCCGTCGGTCCGGGGGGTCTCTCACCGTGGTCGAGGGCCTACAGAAACCTCTGGCCTTCGAGGGCTTCCTGGGGCGAGGGACTGAGGCCTGTTGGCCACAGTGGGCCTGGCACCGCTGCACCAAGGTGCGCAGGTTGAGAGGCCTGAGCGCGCGTCCGTCCCGGCTGGGATTCAGCCCCACACCAGCGTGCCTGCTGGCGAGCGGGGCTGGTCACCTCGTTCGGCTTTGAGGGGGTCAGAGCAGTGGTCCCCGAGGTGGTCCGGCGTCCTTGTGTCACCCCTTGCTGCTCTCGGAGGCCGCGGGCTAGAGGCTGGGAGAGGCGGGAAGGTTCCCGGTCTTAGATGCCTGTTTCTTCCCCCTTCGTCCCCCTTTCTTTACTTTGGATCTCACTCGCTCCCGGCCTTACACCAGGTTTCTCTCCTCACCTCCCAGGAAATTAGCCTGGACTGGTTTGCAAGGGTGTGAGAGAGGCCCGCCAGTGGAGGGCCTGGGGTTGGGACGTGCAGAGGGAGCCGCTCTCTGAGCCTCAGGGTTGGAGCCACTTCCCATGTGCTTTTCCTCCCACTTCCCAGGAAGTGAAGAGTGAACATCCCTTTTGAGGGCCGCAGACTCAGGGTCTCTAGCAGTATGTGGGGGTTTCCACTGGAAAGGAAAACTACAGTAGACGTGGAAATTGCCCAAAATGCCCTTAACATGTGAGTTTATAGGGAGCCCTGTGCATTGCTTGGGAAACCGTTGAACTGTAATTTAGCGTTAGTAAGGTTGTGTTAACAATTGGTGTTAGTTGCCATTTTGGCCAGCGTGTTTAATCCTATTTATTTATCTATCTATTTTGGATTGTTTTGCTTTGAGACTCTCGTCCCCCATCTCAGTATTAAAGATGCTAAGTACTGCCATAAACCAGCATCGAGGCTTGAGATGCAGTGATAAGGAGTTGGGTACTACTTAAAGAGGCTAGGAACGTAAAGTGTATGACTATCTGCTTGCATTTGCTGTTTGGTTTGAGAAATCTCTTTCTAATAAGGCTGACGTTTGTTTATTTATTAATTTTAAATTTTTTGCCATTTTGCTGAATGATTGCCCCAGATTTACTTAGCTAGTAGTAATGGTCTTACTAGACATTCTTCAGAACTATGGGAGGGGCCCAGTTCTGGTTGTCCTTACACCAGACCTTTACTGTAAGTCACTTTCCTTTTCCTCCAGTAGTTTTTCCCTCCTTCCCTTTCTGGGGGAGCAGGTGAATGAAGGGGTGTCTCATGCTGCCACTCCTCCTTTCAGACCCAGGACCGAAACAGGTACCCACATCCACAATTACTCTTTGTTTTGTTTTTTTCTTCTCAAAGCATTAAGTATTTTCTGCATGAGGTCTGGGTAGATTGAAAGCTTTTCAAAGTATGTGTTCAGACTTCTTTCTAAGAGAATATTTCTCAGGACTCTGAATGTGTAGTTTTAAAGTATTAAGTAACTTGTTGGATTTTTTTTTTCATTCACACTTTTGTCAGTTTATAGTCCTTTAGATGTCACCAAAGGGTTCCTTACTCCTGTCTGTAAAGGGAATAGTTATACTCAGAGTTTATAGTCCTTTAGATGTCACCAGAGGGTTCCTTACTCCTGTCTGTAAAGGGAATAGTTATACTCAGTTTTGCCAGGATTTTTCCATGTAATGGAAAGTGTTATAATGGAATGGCAAGGTTATAGGTTTTGAAAACAAATATGATTTTTGGATTCAAACCCTGACTTTGTAACTAAGTATATTTGTGATAATATTAAGGCAGTTTGCCTAATCTCTTGAACCTCAGGTTTTCTCATTTTATTACAGGAAAAAAATCTTTTATAGGGCTGATAGAAAGATTGAGTTACTGTAAATGTTAGTAAATCTTACTTCAGTTTCTAAGTCTCTCTCTCTCTCTCTCTCTCTCTCTCTATATATATATATATATATATATATATATATATATATATATATATAATCCACCCATCCTGTGTACTAGGTTTTTGAGATGGGCCTCCCATAGCCCAGGCTGGCTTGACTGGCTTGAACTTGTACTATAACCTTCAGCAACCTGCTCCGCCTTCTGTACATTTCCCAGAGTTGGGATTGCAGGCATGTGCCAACTGTTTCCAGCTCCTTTTTTTTTTTTTTTTTTTGGTTTTTCAAGATAGGGTTTCTCTGTATAGCCCTGGCTGTCCTGGAACTCACTCTGTAGACCAGGCTGGCCTCGAACTCAGAAATCTGCCTGCCTCTGCCTCCCAAGTGCTGGGATTAAGGGCGTTTGCCATCACACCCGGCTCCAGCTCCCTTTTTTAAAGAACTAGAAAACACCGATTTGGATTATTAAGCTGTTGGCCATCATAATGACCGCTCATATTGCTGTTAAGTCTAGACATTATTAGATTATAAGATCATTTTGGCCTTAGTACAATATTTGGAATTTCCAGGCTTGTATTCTGTGCTGTATATCATGTAAGTAGAGACTTTTGTTTCATGCTCTTGCTATGGTAGTTACATTTCCATCAATGTGGGTAGAGGTATTTATTAGTCATTTCTATACATTGAAGAGAGTATTTGTACAAGATAAAGGGTTTTTGCCATTGACTATGATGAATGATGAAGTCTCTACCTTTTACAAAAGTGTGCGTGTCAGTGTGCACGCATATGCACCCTCATGCTCATGCTGCAGTGTAGATGTGACAGGACAACGCTGGGTTCTGAGCATCAAATTTGGGCCTTCAGGCTGTATGGCCTATGTCTGCATTCTCTGAGTCATGCTCATGGCCCCATTAGTGTTTCTTAATTACAAAATATATAAACCACTAGTTATTTTTAGCTTTAAAATTAACTTAATGATGTACACAGTGTATGTAGTTGTTCTTGCTAAAGGGACTTGATGGAGGGTCGCCCTTCCACATTCTCTTTTATTTTATGTATTTGTTCTATACTTTTCATTTTTAATATCTCCCGGTAGACACTGAGCACATATTTTAAAAATAAACAAAATTTCCTAAGCAAAGTATTTCATGGCTTCAGGAGGGGGTTTGTAGCCATATTGTAGCTTTGTTTCAGAGCAGAAAGACAGAACCTATGGTTGTTAACCTGAGATATTGCTAAACATTAAAAAAAATGAGTTTATGAAAAATGTGTTATTTTGCCAGGCAGTGGAGGCCCATGCCTTTAATCCCAGCACTTGGGGGACAGAGGGAGAGGCAGAGGTAGGTGGATATTTGAGTTCCAGAACAGCCAGGCCTACTCTACACACAAAGAAACCCATCTTGAAAAACAAACAAAAAATAAAAAAATATTGTTATTTTAACCTTTGTTTGCATGTTCATACAAGTGAGGATTTGAAGACAATGATTATATTTCACTGTGTGGCAGTGGCAATACCTGTCTCCTTTTAAAAATAATGTATTTTATTTATTGCGTGTGATTGTATGTAGACCTGGCTGGAGGCTAGAGGACCGACCTCTTGAAGGAGTTGGATCTTTTCCTCTATCATTTGGGTCCTGGAGATCATCCTTTGTCAAGGATTGTCAGGCTTGGCAGCAAGCACCATTACCCAGTAACCCATTTTACCTGCTCCAGTACCTTTTTTCTTTTTTTAAATCATCTCTTGTGTGACACTTTCTGAGGAGATGTGAACAGATATCTGCTTACTCAAGGTAGGAACTGACAGGAAGATACTAGCAAAGTCCAGCTTGGTGACCTAGTATATTTTTATGAGTTTACTTACAGGAGTGTGGTTTTTCCAGGTAACTCAGCTTTTCTGAGTGTCTTCTGGGTTGCTTAGCTGGTCTGTTTCAGGTGGCTTGGCTAGGCCGAGAGTATCTCTTAGCACTCCTCACTATTTACATTCCCTTGTAGGGTATCTAGTTAGTTTCAGGGACTTCCTGCAGCTTTCGGATTGTTTATTTTCTAAGTGTCTCTGCAGGATGGAATGTTCACCTCCATATTCTGTGTCTTAATATCTGCTCTCCATGCTGGGCAGTGGTGGCACATGCCTTTAATCCCAGCACTCAGGAGGCAGAGGCAGAGGCAGGCGGATTTCTGAGTTCGAGGCCAGCCTGGTCTACAGAGTGAGTTCCAGGACAGCCAGGGCTATACAGAGAAACCCTGTCTCGAAAAAACAAACAAAAAACAAAAACAAAAAAACAAAAAACAGCACCATCAAAAATTGTCTTATAGAGGTAAGTGAATGAAACAGGAATTACTGAATCTTTGAGCATGTAGTTCTGAATTGACAGACCGAATACTAGTAAAAAAAATAGTAATGCTTAAAAAATAGTAAGATTAGAATCTATTCACTGCTTGAAATTCCCATTTATTTCCTCTGTGTGTGTGTGTGTGTGTGTCTGTGTGTGTGTAATGTGGAGATTTAAGTGTGAAAAATAGTTTGCCAGCTTGAAACTAAACCTTTAGTATGCTATGATTGCAACTTTATCTTAAAATATAAAATGGCTCAACTTTTTAGTGGTTGGCTGTGTTTTGAGTGGAAGTAGGAAGTATGGCACTACCTCTCCCATCTCTGAGAGATAGGATCTTACTATGTAGCCAAGGCTATCTGTGAACTCACTGTGTAGCCTAAACTGGCCTTGGACTCTGTTCAGAGTACTAGGATTACAGACTTGGACTTTATGTCCAGCTTAAACCAACTCTCTCTTTTTTTCTTCTTTCCTTTCTTCTTTGCTCCCCTTTTTCTATTTTTCTTAGACATGGTCTAATGGGCTAGCCTCAAACTCTCTATGTAGTTTTTGGATGACTTTGAACTCTTGATCTTTATGTCTTCCACATCCCGAGTGCTGAGACATGTACCAACTCCTCTGGTATATAAAGTATTGGAGATCAAGCCCATGGCCTTGTGAATGCTGGACACTCTACTAATGGAGTTACATCCTTGGTCTCTGACATTCTATTTTCTTGATTAGTATGTTTTAGACTTGATTTTAGATACATTTATTTTATGTATATGAGTGTTTTGAATGAATGTAGATCACATGTGTGTCTGACATCCAAGGAGTCAGAAGAAGGTATCAGTCCCTCAGAGCTGGAATTACTAGTGGTTATAAGCTAACTGTGTCCTGGTTCTCTGCGAGAGCAACAAGTGCTCCTAGCTCCTCCAACTTCATTTTTAAAACTTATTTTATGCATATAATGTTTGTCTGTCTGCCTATATATGCACCACACTCATGTCTGGTACTTGTGGAAGTCAAAGGTGGCATCAGATCCCCTGAGATTAGATTTATAAGTTATAGACATACCATGTAGATCCTGGAAATTCTGGGTCCTCTGCAAGAGAAAGTGATAAGCATTATAAACTGTTGAACAGTGGCTCTCACCCTTCCTAACGCTGGGATGCATTAATACATTTCCTCATGTTGTGATGGTCCCATCCTTAGAATTATTTTTGTTGCTGTCATACTGTAATTCTGCTACTGTTACCAATCCTACTGTAAATATGTGGTTTTTGGTGGTCTTAGGCCACTCCTGTGAAGGGGAGTTTGACCCCCCCCCCACTAGAGGGGTCTCAACTCACAGGAAATCTGAGAACTGCTGTTTTAGACATGAACTCGTAGCACTATTTTGTTAGATTATGACTGTTGGTGTTAAAAAATAATCTCTACTGGACTGGTTTGTTTTTTAAAAACTTACCTTTTAATTCTTTGGGCTTTTATTTCTGGAACTCTTCCCCTTGGAAAGTAAACCTTAGAAAATACAGCCACTTGCCTTAGTGGAAGGTGAATGAAGAGGTCATTCATTTGCTGTACAGATTGAAGACTAATGTTTTTCTAACCCTTTTTACAAAGAGCATAATTTTTAATTAAAATAAATTAATATTGGAGTTTGCCTCTTAAACTGTGTTGTTGCTGGGAATCAATTCTAGGACCTTGCACACACTGAGTACACCCTCTGTCTCTGAGGTGCATCTTCAACCTGGAAATAACAGTTTTGAAAGCTAATGATACTTGAGGCTATTGTTAGAATTATAGGTTTGTTCCTTAACTTTTAAGAAAATTTAGAGACATCAAACATGTATTTAAAAGCATTTTCTATTTGATAGTATTTGGGAGTGTGAGTCAATAATTAACTATATTATGCAGAATGTTTTAATGCTCCTGAAAGCATTAAAACATTCTGCATAATATAGTTAATTATTATCAGATGCTATTTTATGAGTATGGGTGTTTTGCCTGCCTGTATGTCTGTACCCACAGGAACCCAGAAAAAGGAGTTACAGATGGTTGTGACCTGCAGTGTAGGTTTTGGGTTCTCTAATCACTGAGCAATCTCTCCAGCCTCAAAGTGTATGTGTTTTTTTTTGGTTGCTGTGGTAAGTTAAAACCTTGGTTTATGGCTTGAGTGGCTACTTATTAGTGAGAGGGTAGAGTGGTGTGTAGTCTAGAGTGCGTTTTGGGGAGGTACTTGTATGGCATGTCATATCTGTCAATAGTTATACTGAAACTCTTTCTCTTGCTTCATCTTGAGCTTGATGGGGAGATAAAACTTCAAAGGAGAAGTTTCCAGAGTTTGAGGGAGCATGCTGTGTATCAGGAGAGTCAGGACAAATAATAGAGCTGTTTCTGAAAGTAAGGAAAGGATGCCTGCTTGAGTGGAAATGGAGAGCTGTCCAGAGCTTGGTGGAATTTGATTGATTGTTTCGAACAATTGTTTTGACTAGAGTTCTGAAGGTTGTATTTTAAGGAGAGAGAATTGAGCAAGATGAAGACTGCAACTGACTGGGAAATCAATTGTTAAGTGCACGTTCATAGAAAGAATAAAAGAAACTAAGTCTGGAACGATAATGATTGGGCCAAATTGTGGAGGGATCTGAATGTAGGAAATAGGCTAGAAAATCCTTTAGGAGAGTTGTATCAAAATATGTTAGAAAGAATTTGAAGACCCAGTGGTTAGAGGTTACTGCATTGCTGGCTCTATGAGGGCTTACTCCAGATACCGTCACACCTTTTTCTAGAAGCTTTCCCCAGTAATCTTTCTTTCCCTGCTAGGTTAAAATTTGCCTGGCCAGATATGCTCTTGGTGGCATAGTCATCACATGGTTTCAACTTTCTTTTCTTTAGTGTCTAGGGACATGGCTCAGCAGGTAAAGGTGATTTTTATCAAGCCTGGCGACCTGAATTTTATCCCTCAACTCACGTGGTAGAAGGAGAGAACTAACTTCTTCACATTGTCTTTTGACCTTCATAAGACACACACGTACAACATGTATGCACATAAAGTAAAAATCTTATGAGCCTCAGTTTGCATGTCTTTGTTAATCATAAGTCTAAGATGACTCTGATTTGAACGCTTGGTGGCTGCAGCAGCATATCTCTGTAAATGGTTTGCAGTGTGACTATTGACATCTTACTTTTTTTTTTTTTTGGTTTTTCGAGACAGGGTTTCTCTGTATAGCCCTGGCTGTCCTGGAACTCATTTTGCAGACCAGGCTGGCCTCGAACTCAGAAATCTGCCTGCCTCTGCCTCCCAAGTGCTGGGATTAAAGGCGTGCGCCACCTTGCCCGGCTTGACATCTTACTTTTTAATTGAAATCAGAAGGAGAAAGAGGTCCTGCTGTTGCTGCTTTATTTAAAATTTATCACATTGTAACTGACCTTTGAACTGGTTACTTTTGATTTTGAAATTTACCAACTTGATGGACAAATGATAACCTTTTAAGATTTTTGGTTTACACTGTTATTTACGTACTGAAATGTTTTGATCCCAAGCCCCACCCACATGCCAAGGCATTGACTGGAGGTCAGAGGACCTGTTGTGGGAGCTGGTTCTCTCACCAGATGGATCAGACTTGGTGACAAGTCCCTTTATCTGCTGTCTGTGTCCCTGAGAGATAGTCTTGATGATGAGATTACAAGTGTCTTGGAGTCAGAAAAGATTTACCTATGAGGAAACAGGCAGAGTATCTGGTGGTTTTTATTTTTAAGTCCTAGAAATGAAAACAAAAAGAAGTCCTAGAAAAAGCCATTTGGTTATGACACTTAGATTAAGGAGATGCTGTCCTTTTAAGCTGCTCTCTTGCAAGCTGCTGCTTCTAAGTAAGCCTTAGTTATCTTGGCAGTCTGCTTGTGACTTGCAGAGATTTCCCTTTGGGATTTTGAGCTGTTAAAGTTGTATTACATATATAAATAATTCTGGATAATTTTAATATGGTTTTAATACTGAATTTCCTGTCCAGGAATGAGTCTTCAAGAGGTGATTTGAATGAATGGTTTTTTTGTTTTGTTTTGTTTTGGTTTGGTTTTGGTTTTTCGAGACAGGGTTTCTCTGTGTAGCCCTGGCTGTCCTGGAACTCAGAAATCCGCCTGACTCTGTCTCCCAAGTGCTGGGATTAAAGGCATGCGCCACCACGCTCTGCTGAATGAATGATTTTTATAATAAAATTTGTGGGTTTTTTTCTTCCAAAAAAACTTTAAAGTTAGTTTCTAGATATTTCTATTTTTGTTATTGTGATATTATTACTGTTATTTAGGGTTAATACTAATGTATTGGAAAGTGATGTTTTTCCGTTACTCGTTTGGCTGAATTCATCTTTTGTAAAAGTAGGTATTTGCTATTTTGGATTTTTTTTTTTTTTTTTTTTTTTGGTTTTTCGAGACAGGGTTTCTCTGTGTAGCCCTGGCTGTCCTGGAGCTCACTTTGTAGACCAGGCTGGCCTTGAACTCAGAAATCCGCCTGCCTCTGCCTCCCAAGTGCTGGGATTAAAGGCGTGCGCCACTACGCCCGGCTATTTTGGATTTTCTAATTTCCAGATGTAATTTCTAATCTACGGATTCTAAGGTGTGTTTCACAGAGTTTAGATGGTAACTCTCTCAAGTTTAGATGTGGCCTCCCCTACATCATCTTTACTTTTGAGAAAGGTTAGCTGGGAAAAGAAAGTTTACAGTGGAGGCCACAGTAAAAACTGAGGATAAACCATAGACAGAGCCAGAAAGACAAAGATGAGAAGGACCGAGATGCTTGCTCCTGGTACTAATTTTTGTCTAAGGCTCGGTACAGTGGGTGATGAAAGGTAAATGTTGTAGATGATGTAACAAGACTAGTAAAGCTGTATACTCTGAAAGGGGTCATTTAAGAGAAAATTATGTGAGATTTTTTAAGTCACTATAACTAAAATGTGGCATTATTTGAAGATGGTTCTTTTTTTCTTTTCTGGTAGCCTGTGGCATATTATATTAGAAATAGCTAGCTAGTGCGCTCGCTCTGTCTGTCTCTGTCTGTTTCTGTCAGGCTGGCCTCAAAACTCAGAGGTTCTCCTGCCTCTGCCTTGTGAGTGCTGGGACTAAATGAGCACCATGTATACCAGTCTGGCAGAAGCAGCTCTCTTATAACAAGGTGGAAAACAGATGTTTTGAGATTTGATGATAAGATCTTTCTTTTCTTTTTTTTTTTTTTTCCTTCGGTTTTTCGAGACAGGGTTTCTCTGTATAGCCCTGGCTGTCCTGGAACTCGCTTTGTAGACCAGGCTGGCCTCGAACTCAGAAAACAGCCTGCCTCTGCCTCTGCCTCTGCCTCTGCCTCTGCCTCCCGAGTGCTGGGATTAAAGGCGTGTGCCACCACGCCCCGGCAGCTTTCTTTTCTTAAACTAGTTCTACAGTGACTATTGTACCTTCTCTTGGGCAGTGAAGATTAATGTGTGTGTGTGTGTGTGTGTGTGTGTGTGTGTGTGTGTGTGTGTGTGCGTTTTCTTGCTGTTACAACACATTATTTATATCTGCTCTGAGTGACAAGAAGAAGAGAAGGCGATTTCTCTTGTATTAAGAAGTTGCTGCTATGGCAATATTAGTGGTAGGACTTGTGAGAAGCTTTTGTACAAGTGTTTTGTTACGAATAGTGGTTCGGTTCCCAGCCTGTGCTATGCCTAGGTAATTATAGTTCAGAGTTTTGATTAGTATTTGTGTAATATGTTTAGAAATATGGATTGTTAATTTTAAAGAATTGATTTAGTACATTGGATCACAAATTTTTTTTTTAAGCCAGAGAGTGCCATTGTTTAGTTTCCTGAGCTGAAAGGCAGTGACTGAGAGCTAGGAAGTATTAAACCTTGAAGCTGAAGAAACAGGGTAGAAAGAATTTTCTAGTCCTTCAAATATTTGCTTTTGTTGTTTTAATACTTGTAGAACCGATCATCGGATGTTCATTCATCTGGATCTTCAGATGCACACGTAAGTATAAAAGAAAGTCTTTTTCTTTATTTACGTTTGGGTTACATGGTAAATGAATACAGTTATATGTGTGAACATTTGTGTTTTCCTTTGTGTTTTGTTTACATAAACTTTCAAATTGCATTTGAAACTTGACACATATTTAATCTTTTATTTTGCGTATAAAATTCTGTTTATATAAAGGACCCCTTTCTTGCTGTACCTTGTACCTGCCTTTTGAACTCCCTGCAAATCAGCTGGCATAGAGCATGCTGGTCACTTCTTTCTTGTGGCATAATGTTCTACTATAGAAAGATAGACTTGTTTTCATTTTTAAAGTTTTTGGTATTTTGAATACTGCAATAAATATTTTTCCACATGTTATAGCAATATTCAAATGTTATATGCAGATTCCTACTACAAGTTGTTAAACATTTTCAGGAGTATGTGAACTCAGAATTATTTTAGAATAGGAGCTTTGGGAGATGGCTCAGGAGGTAAAGTGCTCACCGCAGTACCCGTGTGGAAACTGGTCATGTTTCATTTCAACTTTGTTATGGGCTATGAAATAGGTAGATAGATGGATCTCTGGAGCACCCTGGCCAGCCAGCATCCCTGACTGTTAAGTTCCAGGTTCAGTGAGAGACTTTGCCTCCAAAAAAAAATGACTAAGGAAGATAGATACTTCATACTCTAGTCTCCAAACTCATGCACAAACAAGTGTACACATATGCCCTTCCCTATGCCTCATGTAGGCCAAAATAAGCCTCTTTTGTACAAATGCCAAGGCATTATTCAACTTTTGCATTTTGTTTGCATTTTCCCTGCTAGTGCAGAAACAACTGGTAGGCAAACTTTAGGCACATTAGTATGAATCAAGGAAGTGACTCCAAAATATACTGTTGTATTTACTCCCATCTTGTACAGTAAAATATGCTAGCTTAAGAATATTTCAGTGGGTGAGCCTAGGTGGGGGCCATGCCTGTAACCCTAGCATTTGGGGAGGATAAAGCAGAAAGATCATGGGATCAGGAAATTGAAGCTGACTTACTACTCAAAAAAATGGATATTATTTTTAATGAGGTTATAAGATACTTAAGACTCAACTCATGTTTACATATCCTGTGTGATGAGACAAGTGCATATAAGGTCCACTACTTCCAGAGTATGGAGATGTAAGTCTATCTTATGAACCACCCTTCTTGAAAGAATGCCTGACATATACACTTGTTATCTGACTTGGGTATTTGACAGATATTTTCTTAACTCATGGAAAGAACCTGTTACTTCAAGAGTAACAAATATTCCCAGCGTGATATTTGAGCTTTCAAGGGCTAGTCAGAGTTTATGAAAACTTCTTAAGGAATTTACTTATGAGCTTGGTGGTGTTAGTAATGTGTTTTTAGATAATAGTGAAATTTGTCAGTATGTAGACCACTTTGGATTAATTCTAGTTTTTAGTACTGTGGATGTCATATTTGAAACCATTTTTAAAACTTTATCTGAAGATGGATGCATCTGGACCCTCAGATAGTGATATGCCAAGTCGAACACGACCTAAAAGCCCAAGAAAACACAATTATAGGAATGAAAGTTCCCGCGAAAGCCTTTGCGATTCTCCTCATCAGAATCTCTCAAGAGTGAGTATTGCTGAAGACGGACGACTAAGGAGAGCTGACGGTTTCGCTCTGTCCTTGATTGAATACGGTGGTTTGTACTTGGTTCTTTTTTCGATATTTTGAGACAGGATCCCACTACGTCATAGCATTGGCTGTCCTGAAACTAGCTCTGTAAAAGAGGCTGGCCTTGAACTCACAGAACTACCCCTGCCTCTTGAGTGCTGCGATTAAAGAAGTGTGCACCACTGCCTGACCTTGTTTTATTTTATGTTACTTGAAATTAATATTCTTTATTAGTGATAAGCTCCCATTTATTGAAAGAAAAATGTGTAGCTCATATTAGATGTTTCGTTAAAGGTGTTTAACTTATTTTTTTTGAAAAATAAACATTTGAATGTAAAGTGATTGTCATATTTATTGAGTTATTAGAAATATTCAGGCAGCTGGGCAGTGGTGGTGCATGCCTTTAATCCTAGTACTCAGGAGGCAGAGGCAGGCAGATCTCTGAGCTTGCAAACCAGCCTGGTTTACAGAATTAGTTCCAGGACAGCCAGAGCTGCACAGAGAAACCCTGTCTTCAAAAAACAAAACAAAACAAAACAACAACAAAAACATTTAGGCAGTTAGGACAATCATTGGATCTGGTGAAATTGTTCAGAAAGGTGCTGGCTGTGTAACCCTATAAACAAGTTGGATTCATTGAGCCTATGTACAGGTAGATGGAGAGAAATAACTTTACAAAGTTGTCTTCTGACTACACACATGTCTTGGCATGCACATCCGCCTACCTACAACATGCATGTATATGCACAGTATAAAAAAGGATGCATTCCTAGTGCTCTGAGAGCTTATGTTCGCTCTGAAAACAAACAAGAATATAACAAGAATAGATGTTAGTCACTTGGATAAATGGAGTCCTAGGACAATCAGGAACACAGAAAGAAGTTCTTTGTAATTGTATGTGTGTTATACACATATGTGCGTGCAGTTGCAAGTAGAGGCCAAAGGTCAACATTGGGCATCTTCCTCAATCACTCCACATTATTATAAACCAGATTCCCTGACCAAATCTAGATTTCTTCTTCTGTTCTGCCAGCCTGGCTAGCTGTTGGGCCTTAGATGTGTGGTGCTTGGGTTACAGACATATTCTGCCTTTTTGCATAGGTTCTTGGGTTCCATGCTGAGTTGCCATTGATAGTGGGATTTTTACTGACTGAGTTTCAATCTCCCAGCCCTTGGGAATTGGGCTCATTACTACAGAGCATCACTCAGGTCTTCTAGTTTTCTAAAATCTATGTAAAATAAATTTTCTTGAGGTTGATATACAAGTTAGTGTACTTGTCTAGCATGTATGAGGTCCTAGGTTCAATTCCTAGCACTATTTTAAAGTGTACAAATTAAATTTTTCTTGTGAAAAAATTCAGAAAATATTAAGTCATCAGCCAGCCAGCATTAAATACTGACCATATTTTTTTTTTAAAGACGGGAGCTCTTAATGTAGATCAGGATAGTGTTGGATTTACAAAGATCTTCTGCTTCTGTCTCCAGATTGCTGAGATTAAAGATATGTTCCACCATCCCATAGGAACACATCTTAAAATAACTTTTTTTTAGTAATTTTATTTCAGCAAAACTTAACTTCTACACAAAAGATTATATTCTTCATTTGAATAAACATTCAGTACATTTTTTTTTTTTTTGCCATTTCTCTTTTGGATTTATAAACAAAAATTTGAGCATGCAAATTTTGTTTCTTTTTTTTTTCTTCTTTTCTCCTTTCTTTGTTACTGCCTTCTATTTTTCCTCCCCGTCTTGGTTTGAGAAGGGGTTTCTCTATAGCCCTTGCTGTCTTGAAACTTGTTCTGTAGACCAGGCTGTCTTGAACTCAGATCTGTCTGCCTCTGGCTCCTGACTGCTAGGATTTGTGTGTCCCCATGCCTGGCTATAAATTTAGTTTCTTAGAATTGTGTTTTTCCTTCAATTTCAATGTAGTCTTCATTTGAAGCTAACTATAATTACAGTGTATGATGGCAAGACATTTTTTCTTTTCTGAGGAAAAGATGATTTTGAATCTGTTTGAAAATTTGATTGCTGGGGCTGGAGAGATGGCTTAGTGGTTAAGAGCATTTTTGTCCAGGACCATAGGTTTAGTTCCCAGTACCCCACAGGTGACTTACAACTCTCTGTAACTGCAGTTCCAGGGGCTCTGACACGCTCTTCTGTCTCATTGTGCACCAGGCACACACACAGTACACCTGCGTATGTGTAGGCAAAACACTCAGAAAATAGAGGGAGAGAAAGAAGTGACTTTTGTGTTATTAACTGCTTATCTTTCACAGAGGGCTTTTAATGTAACCTTCAAAATAGGTGGCCTCAATGTTTCTCACCATACTATCCTTTCAAAGTACTTTGTTAGCTTCTCATTTTAATAAGGAAGAGAAAAACTTCAGATTTCAGTATTTTAGGCTGTATTTAATTAACTATTCTACCTTTTACATTTGTGAATTCCCAATAACATGAAACAACTAAAGGCCTATAGACTATTTAGATCAGATTTTAGAAGGAAACTTTCTAAATTGTGCTAAGGAAGGCTTCAGTAAAATGTTTCTTTGGACTGGCTAGGTGGCTCAAGTTATAAGGGTTCTTGCCATCAAACCTGACACACCCCAGCTTGCTGCTTGGTACCTACATGATGGCTGAAGAGAGCTAGCTAGCTTAAGTTCTTTGGCCTTCACACATATGCTTTGGCACACGAGCCCTATCTCATATGCATACACACAAAAACAAAAACAAAAAATATCTTTGTGAATTCAAGGCTATCCTGATCTACATTAAGAGTTCCTGTCTTTAAAATATAATTAATTCTTTTAAAATGTGAGAATTTCATTTATATATATATAGATTTTGATCAAATCTAGCCTCCATTCTTCCCCTTTCAATCCCTCTTACATCCCCCTTCCCCCCAACTTCATGTACTTTTCCTTAATGTTTAAAAATTTAAATAAAATTATGTCATTATTTCCCCCTTAGTTCCTCCCTCTATCCTCTCCTGTGTTTCCACCTCCTGACTTCCTCTCAAATCACACCCTTTTATTATTATTGATATATGTATATATATATATATATATATGTGTGTACATGTATATATGTATATGCATATATACACATAAATGACTAAATACAAGCTGCTGAGTTGTTTTAGTGTTGCTTGTGTATGTATGATTTCAGGGCTGACCTTGGTATTGTATACCCAGTTGTGGGCCTCATCCCTGGGGAAGCCTAAGGCTCCTTCTCCGCAGCCTTTAGTTGCTGGCTTCTGTCTAGAGGTAGGGCCGCTGGAGACTTCCTTCTTCCGCTTTAGCATGTCTGTTGGTGCTGTTATTTCAGGTCATGTTTAGGCAGCCAAATAAGGTTCCATGGGTGTCATTTCTCCTTGTCATTTCCAGGAGACAGTCTCTCGGCAGACTTCCTGGTCTCTGGCTCTTAAGATCTGTTCTTTCAGTTGTGTTTTAGATATACTCCTAAGCCTTGAGTACCCCCCAATCAGTTAGTTAGTCCCTGTAGTCCCTGTATTTTGAACAGTTGTAGTTTCTGCAGTAGTCTCTCACTGTTGCAAGGAGAAGCTTCTGTGAGGCTGAGAGCTGTTCTATCAGGCAGAGACAGCTCCTGAGCCTGGTCCACATCATAGCTTGGCAGTGTTGTGAAGATGGCAGTGGACAGGGGCAGGAAGGAAGAGGGGAAGAAAGAATCCCACTCTGTTCTTTAAACCCAGTGTGCTTACTTAGTGCTGCCAGGTACAGTTTTCTTATATAAATTGACTTATTTATCTGAACTGCTTGGCATGAGAAGTTTATTGGATTTTTTTTTTTTAAGATATTGACTTCTGGAATATTTTCATATACATGAGGTATCTTGGGCATAGGACTCAAGACTAAACATAAAACTCATCTCTTTCTTATGTATAGCTTCACATATAGCCCAAAGGTAATTTGTTGCACAGTATCTTACACCTGAAATTTGACTGCAACCTGTTCTTTGAGATCAGGTATAAAATGTTCCACTTGTGATATTGAGGGTTTCAGATTTTAGATTTTCAGATTAGGAATGATCATTTGTATTAAAAAATATTATAAAGATTTATATATGTTGAAATCTGAATGCAAAGTAGATGTACATTCTCAAAAAATGAAATTATGTTTATATCAGTGTTTTTGATAAATGAGGTACTTAATTACGGATGTGATGTGATTTTAATAACTGATATGGAAGGTAGATGGTAGTGTTCCAGGAGGAATGACGCCCCTCCCATTTGAGGGTGTTTCCTGTCATAGCTGCTGCCTTTCCTGCAGTGTCTATTTGCCCTCTCCTCTGTGCTTTCTTTTCTCCTATGCCTTGGTTTTTATTTCTTTGTTATTTTAACTTTTATTTCCCTTTAAAAAATGGCTCTTGCCTGTAACTGACTTTGAGTTAGAAAATAAAAAAGCATTACTTAATTATTATATATTTACATTAGAATGATGCCTGAGATCTAGGTTTAGAGTATGCCAGCTTTTCTTTGCATTGGTACTTTAAATTACTTCTAAAGATGAAGTTATCAATTAAAGTATGTTACATTTATAGGTAATATTAAAATTTGTATGTAAAGACAAAATAATCTTTTTGCTTTTTTTTTTTAATAGCCTCTTCTAGAAAACAAGCTTAAAGCATTCAGTATTGGGAAAATGAGCACAGCTAAGCGGACTCTGAGTAAGAAGGAACAAGAGGAACTGAAGAAAAAGGTAACGTTTGAAGTGTATTTTAGGTTATACTTAGAAGTGAGTGTGTAAGGGAGCAGTAGCAGCTGTGTTTCCTGAAGAATTTGACTTCTTGATGATTTCATCTACACACGAGTCAAGTCTTTAACACAAGAAACGTTCATGATTTTGGGTTCAGCTTCTCTATCTCTAGGTCTGTGTGATGATGTGTTCTTGTTGTCAAAGTGTGTGTTTGTGTGTGCATGCACCACTGTAGTGTACCCATCTCCCTTAGATGAGTGCTATAGCGCGAGAGTGCTTTTCTCCATTTATCTTTTTAAATTAAATGTTATATCTTTGTGATTACTTGTAGGATAGAAACATTGAACTTTTTAAAGCTTCATAGGTTTGTAAAATCCTATTGGGATTTGGGGTTTTGCTCTTTGGACATTATATTACAAGTAATGTTGTTATGAATAGTGTTATATACACAGGTGCATTTTGGTTTTCTTCTAGTTTGCCTTTTGAGGCATGTTCCTGAAAGGGAAATTGTTGGAATGGTAAATTAATAAATGTGGTCCTTCTGTACTTGTCAGTATTGTTCTCTGTAGGGCAGGGACATTTTGTTCTCTATCTGTAATGTGTTAGTGATACCACCACCCACATAACACTTGCAAGTAGCAGATTATACTGGGGGAGTTTTTGCCAGTCTGTAGTGTGAAAAATGATACCTGAGTGTTTGAATTTGCAATTCCTACAGTGGCAATACAGTTCACCAGCCCCCTGCCTCTGTTTTATTTCTTTTTATTCTCCTTCTGGTTTTATTCTTCCATGTAAAAACTGTTATAATCAGTTGTCAGTCTTTCCCCACAATTACTGTGTTTTTAACCAAGCTTTTCCTTTCTTTTCCATTTCTGGCTTGTAGAGGACTTTCCCTGTATTTTCTTCTAGCATCTGTATTCCTGGAGAATGGTGGGTGCTGGGTCTTGGGTTCTTAGGGAGAAGAGCAGTGCTCTTTACTGGTGAGCTTCCTTCCTACGTGTTGGCATTTGCCTTTAAGACAGCATTTGGCAGTCAGATCTCTGTTCAAGACCAGTCTGGTCTAGATAACGAGTTCAAGTCTGCCTGGCCTCCACAGTGAAATCTTTCAAAACAAAACAAACTGAATCAGTCAAACCATACCCAAACAGCAGTTCTTGTGTAACTCATATTTCATTACGTATTTAGGAGGATGAGAAGGCAGCTGCTGAAATTTATGAGGAATTTCTTGCTGCTTTTGAAGGAAGTGATGGTAATAAAGTGAAAACGTTTGTTCGAGGTGGGGTCGTTAATGCAGCTAAAGGTAAGTACCAATATCTGGCTTTGAAAACAACCCTTGGATAATGTGATAACAGATTAATTATGGAAGACATTTGACTTTGGATATCACTTTTCTATTAGCACCCTCTAGTGGTTAGATTAATTAACAATATAAATGACCAAATATGAAACAATGAAGACTCAATTTAATTAGTGAGACTGTATGAAAGAGGAGATGATGATGATGATGATAATAATAATAATAATAATTAATAATTAGTATCTTTCAAGTTTAAAAAATGTCAATTATGTTACAAAATTTTTAATGTTTTATAGTTTTGCTATTAAAGTGGTCAAATTGTGATTTTATTTTTTTAGGTTGAGTGATAGTATGTAAATTTAATTTTATATTCAAATCTTAATACTAAAAGCATATTAATTTTCTTAAGAAAATTTTATGAAGTTATTTTTATAAACTAGTATTTTAAATTTCAGATGAACATGAAACAGATGAAAAAAGAGGTAAAATCTATAAGCCATCTTCAAGGTTTGCAGATCAAAAAAATCCTCCAAATCAGTCATCCAATGAAAGGCCACCATCTCTTCTTGTGATAGAGACGAAAAAACCCGTAAGTCATTATTAAATAATTGAGCATTTATTTTAGAATTGGCATTGTTATTGGTATTCCGAGTGCATCTACTATACAAAATTTCTTACGGTTTATAAGTCTTGAAGTAGGTGTTGAGTTTTGATGTTGTCTAGCTCAGTAATTCATCTAGATAAGTGGTGATAGATTAGGTTACAACATGGTAATGGTAGTCTCTGAACCTTTGTTACTATGTGCGTATTATATATTGCAAGTTAAAAGTTGAGTTGTAAATGTAGGGTAAAATTGTTTTTTTAAACAGTTCTGAGTTATCCTAAAATTATTAGCAACATGTAGTACATGTTTTTCGAGATGGTTTTGGGACCTTTTAGGAATTAATTAGGAATTGGTGTGTCCATTTTGATAAGTTCTCATTATAGAGTTTTTTTGTTCATTGGAAATCGGAGTTTTATGGGAGATAATAGATTGATAAACATGGGATAGGTCACTTGGAGCCACATTGGTTAATTAAATATGATTACATTAAATAGTGAGATGGATTTTTCTTGTGTGGCTGTCAAGATACCTCCGAAAACAAAGCAAAGCAGATTTATTGCATGTAATTCACATACCTTAAAATTTGCTCTTCAAAGTGTATATAGTTAGATGGTAAATTCAAGGTTATTCAAAAATTGCCATTTTGTGTTTCCAGAAATTTTTATCACCTCAAAAAGAAACCATAAATTTTGTTTAATTCTTTTTTATTTCAACTATATCTTATTATATTCTTTTATAGCCACTGAAGAAAGGGGAGAAGGAAAAGAAAAAAAGCAATTTGGAACTTTTCAAAGAAGAACTAAAACAGTAAGTTTTATAGGAAGAATTCTATCAGGTTGGAGAGATGGCTCAGTGGTTAAGAGCACTTGGCTGCTCTTTAGAGGTCCTGAGTTCTAGTTCCAGCAACCACATGGTGGCTCACAACCATCTGTAGTGGCATCTGATGCCCTCTTCTGGTATGTCTGAAGAGAGCAACAGTGTACTCACATACATAAAATAAATAAAAAATTTTTAAAAATCTTAAAAAAAAAAGAATTCTATCAGACATATTGGACTGATAATTATAGCTGTTGGTACATATACTAGTTATTATCAGCTGGCTAACAAGTGAGCTTTCTGAAGCTACAATAGATAGGATGTGCTTGAAAAGCAATTAGCATTTATTCAGTGTCTATTGCTGTTTGTAATGTATAGATTTAATTCAGATGCTTATTTTCTGTTTGGAATCCTGTTTATTCATTGGGGTACAAGTTAGGTGTCATCAAATCTATTAAGAGCAAAAATGTGGGAGCTGGAAAGATGACTCGGCAGTTAAGAGCACTGACTGCTCTTCCGAAGGTCCTGAGTTAAAATCCCAGCAACTACATGGTGGCTCACAACCATCTGTAATGAGATCTGATGCCCTCTTCTGGTGTGTCTGAAGACAGCTACAGTGTACTTACACATAATAAATAAATAAATAAATAAATAAATAAATAAATAAATAAATCAATCAATCTTAAAAGAAAAAATGTAAGTAGTAGTTTTATGTTGAATTTCCTTTTCACCCTAAAAGAGTCATCATTCCTGTTCTGTGACTGAGGGGCTCACTAATCTTGATTATAATTGTTACTAATGCAAATAAATCTATTATTTGAAGATGATACCTAGATAAACTATTTTTAAATATGAATAACTTGTGGTGTACTCTTAGCTAACTATAATTATTTTCAACAGAATTCAGGAAGAACGTGATGAGAGACACAAAACAAAAGGCAGGTTAAGTCGGTTTGAGCCTCCTCAGTCAGACTCTGATGGTCAGCGACGTTCTAGTAAGTGATGTTTATCTTAGTGCACATATTTATGGCTTATTGTCCTAGAAACTAAGAGTTGCTTTCTTTCCCCCTTTAAGTGGATGTGCCTTCAAGAAGAAATAGATCGTCTGGTGGTAATACCGATTCTTTGCTTTTTTTAAGTATTGGAAATTGTGTCAACTTTGTATTTCGCAGGGTATAACTTGTTTTTTCTCCTTGTTCTAGTTCTTGATGATTATGCACCTGGCTCACATGATGTAGGAGATCCCAGCACTACAAATTTATACCTTGGAAACATTAATCCACAGGTAATATAAGGAAAATAAAATGAATGTTGGCTTATGTTCATTTTTTGTTGTTGTTGGATAATTAGATAAAATTAAGATTCTGAACGTGACAAATCTGATGGAATTAGATAGTATTTAATAATTGTTTTGAAAACTTGGGGTTTATTAGTTGGATCCCAATTGTTTCCTGTACTTTTGTGAAGTGTGTCTTCCTTAGTAACCAGTTTGTACTCTGAGTCACCTCTTTCTGATAGGTAGCTTGCTTTCTGGGTTTTTTTTTTTTTTTTTTTATTTCGAGACAGGGTTTCTCTGTAAAGCCCTGGCTGTCCTGGAACTCACTTTGTAGACCATGCTGGCCTCGAACTCAGAAATCCACCTGCCTCTGCCTCCCGAGTGCTGGGATTAAAGGCGTGCGCCACCACTCCCGGCTGGTAGCTTGCTTTCTTATGGAGGTTCTCTTTCCTTTTCTCCTTGTGGGCTCCTTGTGTTTCCCATCTCCCTGTGCTGTGAGTGCATAGGCGTTTAGATCCCAAGATCTTCAAACAGGAAGAGAAATCAGACATGCCTTTGGTTCCAGTAGCTCTTAAGATGCTAAGCCCTAACTGCTTATTTAAATAAAATAGAAGGCTTCTAATATGAAAGTATTTCAAATGCCCCACTATGGCAGGGTTTTTGCCAATGTAGAGTTTGTAGTTTTTGAGTGTAATGCTGTAGCATTACTATGTTGGTTTCTACTTTTAGAATGGTTTTGCTTCCTGGGCTGCATAGTATTCTTAGCCCCCCTCTTTGTTGCTGTGTAACCAAACACTGATCTCTTAATAGATGAATGAAGAAATGCTGTGCCAAGAATTTGGAAGATTTGGACCATTAGCTAGTGTAAAAATTATGTGGCCTAGAACTGATGAAGAAAGAGCACGAGAAAGAAACTGTGGCTTTGTGGCTTTTATGAACAGAAGAGATGCTGAAAGAGCTCTAAAGAACTTAAATGGTAAAGTTCTTATTGTCCATTTGTAGGAGTCAGGTATTTCTTTGGTGTAGAAAATTAATTATAAAAACTCAGAATTGGATCAAATTGGAAAATATACAGAGGAAATTCAATTCAGAAATACTTTTGCTCTGGAGCGTGTCAACGTAACCTTTTTCCTTTCTTTTTTTCTTTTGTAGGAAAAATGATTATGTCTTTTGAAATGAAGTTAGGTTGGGGTAAAGCTGTGCCTATTCCTCCACATCCAATATACATTCCGCCTTCTATGATGGAACACACGCTCCCCCCACCTCCATCCGGACTGCCTTTTAATGCGCAGCCTAGAGAGCGATTAAAAAACCCCAATGCTCCCATGTTACCACCACCTAAAAACAAGGAGGATTTCGAGAAGGTAATTTAAAAAATGTACATAGGACTGCATCTAATTTGTAAATACTGTATCTGTGGTAGTGTTTCTTTTCAACAATTTTATAGACATATGTGTGTTACTCTGGCAACTCATAAATAAGTAAATATGTTCCCTGCCTTAGCCCATGAAAACCCTGTATTGAAATATTAGGTCATATTCAATATTTTATTTGTGGCTACCATTCCCTTTTGACCACTTGGTAAGCACACCCTCTTCCCCCCGCCCCCAGTGTTGTAGTTAGTGGTTGGATTTATTTGTTTTGAGAACGTGATAGTTTTTATTTGGTTAAGTGACTTTTCAATTAAGAAAGCCCACCTAAATAGTTAAATTGTTTAGATGACCGCAAACTAACATAGCTTTCAAGGTCTTGAGTTACTAGACTATATAATAGCATATATGATATTTCAAAAATAGTTATCTAATCTAGTAAAAACAAAGGGTGAATATTTTTCTTTATTAAACATAAAACCAACTTAATTTCAAGTTATAAGAATTTGTTGGTTCTATTATGAGTTGATTACACTTGAAATGCCAGGGCTGGTTTTAAAGGCTTGGGAACAAAGTAGCCAACTGTATGGTCAGAGGCAGACAGTTAATTACTTCACAAATTAATTATCTGATAATTCTCAGTGTAGTCCCTGTTTCAGTACATTGATGTGCATTCTAGCAGGAATGTTCTATGCTTTTGCATTTGGTGAACATTAATTGTTCACTGTGAACACATCCATTTGCATTATGTAATTGCTTAGTGTATAATTACTTCAAATGCAGTGATTGCCTGCAGAACTTGTGATTAGATGTGTAGTGTTTTCAATGCATATGTATATTTTTGCTTGTTACTTGTTAACAATACTCACATATTCTATGTTTATTATCTGATGTGACTTCATATACAGACTCTGTCGCAAGCCATAGTCAAAGTGGTTATCCCAACAGAAAGGTACATGTTTTTCTTTATTATTACTGATCTAAATATAGACAATATCCCTTCTGAATTGAAAAGAACTGGTGTTGAGGAAAAGGTAATGTCTTGACTGAGCAATGGCTCCTCCCACTACGTCAGGATGTGCAGACTTAGTGCAGTATGTTTTGCAATTTTATGTCATCTTTTCTTTTGTTTTTATTATCATTTTAGAGAGTTTTTAAATACCTTTAGAAATTAGAATGTTTAAATAAATTAATGTGGAGTTGTTGGTCTGCTAATTTGAAACTATTGTGAAGGGAAAATAGGTATATAAGTAAAACAAGTTTTAAAGTTTAGATAATATTACAATTTGACCCACTTTATTTATCTTGGTTTCTGGATTACATACCTTAAATATACAATCTTGGTTTTAGATCTTAGAGGAGGAGCAGTTGTAGTTTTTCTTTTTTTCCTAATTGATTTTTAAGAAGAAATTCTAATTATTTTCATGGACACTGGATGTATTAGGATCTTTTAGTCATAGTAAAGGCGTTTGGTTCTCTTTTATTACTTTTCTTCTTTTTTTTTTTTCTTTTTTAATACACTGCTAATGAAGAACAATCATGTAGGTACGCTCTTGCTCAGTCAAGCTCAGCCTTTTCCCAAACACAGAAACACAACACTGGTTGAATAATAAATGAACACAAAAGAATTCCAAATTCTCTTTGACATTGGCCTTGGTGAGCAACACCAGCTGAGCTGTCTGCGGCAGCGGGGGACCAGGAAGGCATCATGGGATGGATTGGGAAAGTATACAGGTTTACCAGACATTGGTACGATCGACTCCAATAAATGTGCTTCTTATTATAACTGAGAGACCTCTTTTTTGTTGTGGTTACCCAGAATAAGATAATTACTGTTTAAATATAAAATAATGCACTTTAAAATATAACATTTTTTGTACTACATGTTTTGTTTTGATAGAAAAAGTAATTTTTTAAATAAGAAAATTATATAATCCTTAAGGGAAGAGTATGATAACGCCTTCCTCTTGATTTCAAGTCAGCAGCAACTAATTGTCACATTTTGATTTTAAATAATCATATGAAACATTTTAAAAGTTCCTTTATACTTGTAATTTTAAAAAGATAGATTTTTATTAGTTACAAGCCTGTTTAATACTATAGTGGGTTATTTTTCCACTGTTAAAATGTTTACAGGGAAAGTATTCTTTTAGCATTCAAAAAAAAAAAACCAAAACAAAACAAACAAAAAATACAAGTTTAGGAATTTTATGTGTGACACAGCTTATTTTTAAACAAAATTACATTTTGCTGAAAAGTCTTGACTTACTATTAGAATGAATCCTTTGGTTTTAAACTTGATAAATCATTTTTCATGTTCTTTAAATTAATGAAGTCAAGTTGTTTTTGACTATATTGATAAAAATCTCTGTATCTATAACATTTGTCCACCTGGTCAATGGTCATGTTTTATGATTTGCACATAAAACTTCCCTGAGTTTGACTTTGCCTTATAGCAATGGGGATTTTAGAACTGCGTGACAATTGCATGGCCCCTGTCTAAACAGTGTCACAAGCTGCATGGGTGTTGAGAGTTCCTTCTTACTACAGAGCTGTACTGCATATCTGCACAGCAGTTATTATTGTGAAGGAAAATAAATTTTAAGTTAAAATTAAGTGATTTGTTTTTTTAACAACTTGAAGTTGAATTGGTAGTTCTAAATACATAATTTCCCCTTTGTAAAATTTTAAACCTCCATGTAATTTTTTGGTCTTTAGAATTATTTTTTTCTACTACATATCAGTGTCCATTTAAGTTGGCTTGTTTGAAAACTGTAGAAAATGTAGTTCATAATTGAGATTATTTCACGGTCAGATACTTTGAAGCAAAGTATTATGGAGCGCTTTCACTCCCCCACCCAAATCTGTCTTCTATAACTATATTTATATTCTAGCAGTTACATGGACTTAATTGAGTTGAGAATGCTTAAGATACACAGTATATGTGTTCTTACACTGAGCCAATATCCTTTTGCTTTACTTGCCAACTTTGTACTACTTGGGGACTGGTGAAGGAGAAGACTAGAGCAGCTTATGAATATGTAAGCTGAGTTGTTTTTGCCTGACACAGTCAATGTCTGGAAAAATTTTGAATCTTTAATAAAGATTTTCAGATTTAAAAAAATTCTTTCAATAAATACAACCAATAAAGTGACTTAATAAATAGTTACTCATCTTTTTGGTTTAAATATTGGAAGATTAGCATTACAGAGAGTGGATACCTCACCATGTCCCATGTTTTGGAATTCATCCACTAAAGGCTTTGCAGTATAACTTTTCATTGGTTGATAGTATATAAGCACGATTACATGTTAGGAATTCTAAACTAATTTTGAAGTGTGCAGCAAAGGGATGTTGCCTCATTAAAGGTCAGATCCATCTGGTATGTGTGTATTTCTACACAGTAATTTAGATGGGTCTTTTATTAAATTAGATCTTAAATTTGTTAGTTTTTCAGTTTTGTAAATTAAAGTTATGGTTATAACATTTCAATATCATTATGAAAGTGACTGTATTAGGAATATTTTCTTTTAAAACAGACCTAGTGTGTACATTTTTAGATGGCTGTAACATGCAAATTGTAAGTTGGCTGAATATATGTATTTGCAGCTATCCAATTAGTTGTGATTTATAATTTTCCTTTTTTGCATTTTGAAAATAATGTTAAGTGGCATTTAGAAAATTAAATCTTACTATCAGGCTGTTGTGGCTTCCCACACTCCTTCACCTCTCTATCCATCCATCCTTCCTTCCTTCCTTCCTTCCCATTCCTCTGCCCTCACTGCCCTCTTAATGCTCAAGGCCTTTAGTGTGTGCTCCACATTACTTTTTGATATTAAAATCTGTTAGCAGAATGAGTTTTTTTTAACTGCACCATTTTAGTAACTTAAGAGTAGCTTTATATAGGGATATGTCTGAATCCATTTTCTTTAACTGTGTTGTTGTTGTAGGAATTTACTCGCCCTGATACACCGAATGATAGAATTTGTTGTACGTGAAGGGCCAATGTTTGAAGCTATGATTATGAACAGAGAAATCAACAATCCTATGTTCAGGTGTGCTTCTTTTATTATGGTAATAGATCTATAACAGCTGAGTTAACTATGTTTGAGGGCATTAAGTGCATTCACATTACTATACAACATTGCCACCCATCCAGTCATTTCCAGACATCTTTTTACGTTTCAGAAACTATATCCAGAACCCATGTGGTTTTGGGAGAGTGAAAAGATTTCCAATTATTGTCCTTTGGCTGTCATTTACCTGCATGAGCACATATATGAATAAATAAGTGATGTATATCCAAGAATAAAATTCCAAAAACAAAAAAAAAAAAGAAAAGAAAAAGAAGAAGAAAAAGATTTTTGCAGGATGAGTGAGTCTTAGACTAGGATGTGCCTAGGTTGGTTTTCCTTCACTTAGAGTTATGGTATAACAACGCTTGGCATTTTCTAGGAGGAAAATAGTATTTCATTATGCTTTTCAGTGAAAGAATTAAAAGCAAGCTAGAATTGAGCAAAGTATTTTGTCAGAAAATCATCTGAATTGCTTTATCTAAGACATTAAATGTTAAATGGAGTAAAGTTTTTCAGATTTACATATTGGAAAAAAATCTTTCAGTATTCTAATATATCATCTTGTGTTTTATAAAAAAACAGCCATGCCTAGTGTGGTGTGATGTTGTATACCATTAATCCGAGGACTTGGGAGGTGGATAGATCTCTTGGAGTTTGAGGGCAACTTGTTGGAGTATATACTGAGTTCCAGTACAGTCATGGCTACATAGAAGATCCCATCTCAAACAAAAATTAAAAAAAAAAAAAATCTGAAAAGTCATATGACTCAATGAGAACACGCGTTCTGGACGGTCAGATTAGTTTGTAAGACAGTCTGGGGCATGGAAAGGTGGATGTCATAGAAGATGAGAGGACCCTTTCTCCTCTTGTCCCAGAACCTTTGTTTTTGGTCTTTAGGAGTAAGAGGCAATAGTATTTCTCATTTGTTTTATTTATGTAGTTCTCTCTCGTTTTTTAATTGAATAGGCTGATAAGTAGCTGGCTTCATGTAGATACTAAAGTAGATAGCTCTCTCTCTTGAAGTTATGGTCTAATGTTTTTGTTTGTTTTGTTTAGGTTCTTATTTGAAAACCAGACACCAGCCCATGTTTACTACAGGTGGAAGCTTTATTCTATTCTTCAGGCAAGTAGGATTAATTACTTTGTTGACTTTAACTGTGAGGTTTAGACTATTCAAATAACATTCTGGGTATTATCAGGGAGATTCTCCAACGAAATGGCGGACAGAAGATTTTCGAATGTTCAAAAATGGATCTTTTTGGAGGCCCCCACCGTTAAATCCATACCTTCATGGGATGTCAGAGGAGCAAGAGACAGAAGCGTTTGTAGAAGAGCCTAGTAAGAAGGGAGCACTCAAGGAAGAGTAAGACTTTTTCTCTTATGTATTCAGGAAAGTTGCTTTAATGGTTGCTTTCATTAGTGTCTTGCTGTAACTATTTCAGCTGTAAGATAACATGGTATTTTCACTTGGGAATGTTTTATTTATACTTTATGATTTCAGACATCTTGGATAAACATAGTGGAAAATACAAGTAATTATCCTGTTGACCTTGACCTCTTCCTGATGAATTTAGTGATCATCTCTTTTTTTTTTTTTTTTTCAACTTTTATTAGATATTTTCTTCATTTACATTTCAAGTGTTATCCAGAAAGTTCCCTATATCCTCCCCCCTCCCGGCCCTGCTACCCTACCCACCCGCTCCCACCCCCTGGCCCCGGCGTTCCCCTGTATTGGGGCATATAAAGTTTGCATAACCAAGGGGCCTCTCTTCCCACTGATGGCCAACTAGGCCATCCTCTTCTATATATGCAGCTAGAGACACGAGCCCAGGGGGCACTAGTTAGTTCATGGTTATTCTTCCACCTATATAGTGATCATCTCTTAAACACATTTGAACTCTTTTCTAGCATTGCACTTCAAGTATTGAGTTATTACACAGGTTACCCAGGCACTCTTAGAATTCATGCCAGAGTGAAAGATAAAAGTTACTGTGTAGCTAGTTGGGTCAGGCATTGGCTGTGCACAGCCTTTCCCTAGTTTGTGTATGTAGTAGTTCTGAGATGGCAGCTAAGGAAACTTTAATATCAGTGCTACCTGGTGAGATGGCTCACCTAATAAATGAGCACTAGCTGCTCTTGCCAAGGACCAGCACCTACGTGGTGGCCCATAACCATCCGTCTGTACCTCCGGTTCTAGGGATCCAATGTCCTCCTTAGGCCTTTGCAGGCACCGGATATGCATGTTGTGCATGTTTACCCATACATGGAAGTAAAACACACAAACATAAGGTAAAAATTAAATCTTACCAAAAACTGGTGCTTGGTCATAACTGGTATAGTGAGTTATCCACATTTTAAGAAGCAGATATATTTAATAAGTGTTTAGAGGTTCTTTATATCTCATGAAAAATGCTGGCTAAAAGATTTTAGTATGGAGGTTGGCTAAAGGATGTTAGTATGGGGGCTGGAGCGATGTCTCAGTGGTTAAGAGCACTGACTGTTCTTCCAAAGGACCCTTCTTCAATACCCTGCACCCATAAGGCTGTAATTCCAGTTCTAGGGGATCTGACACTCTCACACAGACATATGTGCAGGAAGAACAGCAATGCACATAAAAATGAATTATTAAAAAAGACTTTACATATAATGTTAAATACTTGTTTGTAAAGTGAGTGAGGCTTAATAACCGCTATGTCATTGCATTGCTGGTGACGATGGTTGTTAGTGGAGTCCTTCAGCTGTTGAGTGTGTTTGTTCCTTTAGGTTGATGCTCATCACATTAGCTGCAGACCCAGTCCTCAGTCTAAATTTAGCTATCTCCTGGTTTTGTAAATACAGATTAAAGTTCTGACAACATTGACTTACTATATTTTGTGTTTTGGGCTTACGCTATGGCATATATGTAGAGGTTAGGGGACAACTTGCAGGACTCTTTCTTTCTCTCTCTCTCTCTCTCTCTCTCTTTCTCTTTTTTTTTTTTTTCGAGACAGGGTTTCTCAATAGCCCTGGCTGTCCTGGAACTCACTCTGTAGACCAGGCTGGCCTTGAACTCAGAAATCCGCCTGCCTCTGCCTCCTGAGTGCTGGGATTAAAGGCGTGCGCCACCATGCCCAGCTCAAATCTCTGTCTTTTAAAACCTTTTTATCTGAGTGGGTTTTAAATGTGTTTTTGTGAGGTGAACATGGTAACTGGTATACTAGAGCAACAACCATGAGAAGCTAGTCTGTGAGCAGTAATTATTAACACTTAAGATGTTATGTTTAAATATTTATAAGTGAAAATTTATATTCAGGCAGCGGGATAAATTAGAAGAAATCTTGCGAGGATTAACTCCAAGGAAAAACGATATTGGAGATGCCATGGTTTTCTGTCTTAATAATGCTGAAGCTGCTGAAGAAATAGTGGATTGCATTACCGAGTCGCTGTCCATCTTAAAGACGCCTCTTCCCAAGAAGGTAATAGAAGTGACTTTTCTTCCTACTCATTTAGTTAAGAGAAGCAGGGATAATGATTGACTTTAAATTGGAACTTTTAAAAAATTATAAAAAGTTCTTTTTTGACATAAAGAGCTTGACTGATAACATCTTTTTTATATGGTCTTTCTGAGAAACTGGTTGAAATGTAAATAAATGAACAGAATGTATTTCTGCAAAAGTCATGATTGTAATGATGTTGGGTATTTCTACAAAAGTCATGATTGTAATGATGTTGGGTATTTCTGCAAAAGTCATGATTGTAATGATGTCGGGTCTCTAGTAGTCAGTAGTTATGTTAAGTTGTCGCTAAGCTTGGCCTCTGCCACTGCTTCAAAGTATGAATGGGCGGGTTTTTTTCTAGATATCCTATTGGCTAATGTTTTCATTTTGCCTTACTTTGTTTACAGATTGCCAGATTATATTTGGTTTCTGATGTTTTATACAACTCTTCAGCCAAAGTTGCCAATGCTTCATATTACAGGAAATTGTAAGTATAAGATATGAGCTGATACTCTTGAAGTAATGTATTTAAGGATGAGGAGACCAAAAAAGAGGGTTGTTCTGTTAGCATTCTTCATTAATAGGAAATAATTTTAGCGGTCGTTGAGATGGCTCTGAGTTAAGGTGCTGGCTGTGCTAGCCTGTGAGTTTGATCTATAAATGGGGACAGGGATAAATGACTCCATAAAGTTGTCTTCTGACCTGACTTCAACCCCCAGCCCCACAATAGTAATAATAAAGGAAACGGTTTAAAGATTATTTTAATCTACTCATTTAGTAGAACTCTTAAACACATAAACTCAAGGTTTATTGAACTAAACCAATGTAAGCTTTTTTTCAGTTTTCCTTTTGAATGACATTTGTGCGTATGTGTGTGTGAACGTGGAACATGACCCACAGAGGACAACTTGGAGGAGTTGAGTCTTTCCTTTCAACACATGGGGCCCAGGGATTAAACTCAATCTGTTCACCTTGGCAGCAAGTGTTTTTATCCACTGAGCCATGTAGCTGACCATTATTTGTTGGTTTGTTTGTTTGTTTGTTTTATTGAGCTAAAAGTCTTACTTTAGCCCAGATTGCTTAGAATTTAGTGTGCAGCCCAGACTGACTTTGAACTTGTGGCAGTCTTTTTACCCTAACCTTCCAGGTGCAGGATTTTAGTATGAACCACCATCCTTTATATTTTATTTCTTAAATATTTACAGTAGAACAAATAGGTAGGGTTTAAAAAATTGAAAACTACATTATTTTGCCCATTTAGCTACTTTATAATAAACATAAGTAGTATAATAAATAATGGCATGGAAAAAGAAAAAAACAAAGGTTTAACATTGTTTTCTTTCGATAATCACTATATTAATTTTTAAAAAACATTTTTTATTTTTCCATATGAGTGCTATGCCTGCATATATTATGTATACACATATGTACCTGGTACCCATGTAGGTTAGAAGGTGTCAGAATTGTATTTATGATCTGTCATGGTGGTACTGCCCAGTGCTCTAAACAGCTGTCTCTCCAGCCCTATTCATTGATTTTTCTTGTTCTTGTTGGCTAAAGCAGGAGGGAGTTGTAGTTGGACATCATAATTCCTATACAGATCCTCAGTTCCACGCAGCTCCCCCTCTGTGCTTGTTAACTAATCTGGCTCTGGGAAAGGAATTGACTCCAAAAGGAAGTCAGATTTGTGGCCTGGGCTGGGAATTGTAACCCAGTTGTTTGAGTATTTTCCTGGCATGGAGAAGCCTTGGGTTTGATCCAGCAGCACTCAGAAACAGATGTGGGGTTCACACTGTGATCCCGGCAGGGAGATCACTAGCTCAAGGTCATTCTAGCTAAGCTGTATAGTGAGAAAGTTACTGAGGACTGATTTGCATTTCTGTCTCTTAAATTCCCAACTTTGGAGTCTGTTTGATTCCTCTCTATCGAGAACACTTATTGATATATCTAGAGAAGCAAACTAGCACCACTTTCCTGGCTGCTGGCCCATACTGCCATTGTCTGGCTTGAATTATAGTAGTAATCTCCTAACTGGTTTTCCCTCTTCTACACTCTGGTTTGAATAAGTCATGATGTAGGTATAGGTGGACTTCAGTTGGTAGAGTACTGTCTAGTGTGTCAAAGCTCTTGGGTTTGATCCTCTGCACTGCACAAAATCAGGTGTGGTGAGAAGATAAGTTCAAGGTTATCCTTGGCTACATAGCAAAGTCCTGGGTTAGCTCAGGCTGCATATATGTGTCTGTGTGAGTATGTGTGTATGTGAATGGTTTTAGGAGAGCCCTACTTTTATTGTTAATACTTTTTTGCCTTATGTACATCATTACCTTTTGTTTTTTTTATATGACACAAAGGGCCAGATTGCTAAATTTATCCAAAATATAGTTGCCTGCTAAAGAAGGACACTGATATTTTGAATTTCTTAATTTGCGTTATAAGAACAGGAGAGGTTTTCATTGGCCAGTGGACTGAAGAGAATGTGATTTTTTTTTTTTAATAAATTCTGTTTTAAAGAATGTATTGTTTGAATTTCAGTTTTGAAACAAAGCTATGTCAGATATTTTCAGACCTCAATGCTACTTATCGTACAATTCAAGGCCATTTACAATCTGAAAACTTTAAGGTATGTATATTTTTTTGTTTCTGCCCTGACGTGTGAAGTGGAGGAGGGCATTAGAGGGCTGTAAAAGAATGTACAGTAATATTTACAATGTCGATTCTTTAGGGATTACTCTTAAGGTTTTTAAATATTGTATTGCCAGGTAGCTTTTAGTTTTATGTTATTTAAATATTTTTATTTAAATTTTCTTTAATGGATAATTAATTTTAGTTATGTATATGTATCTCTTTGTGGGTGTATCACATGGAGTGCAGGTGCCTCCCTAGGCCAGAGGCATAGGATTCCATCCCCTGGAATTGAAGTTACAGGGAATTTTATGAGCCAACCTGATACAGGTGCTGGGAGCTGAACTTAGGTCCTCACGCCTTATTTAAATATTTTAATACCTTTTTTTTTTCCTCTTCACATCCTGAAGAACACATTCAGAAGACTATTTGTTTGTTTTACAATGGTATATTAAATTTGTCTGGATTAGGAACATATATTTTAGTTATTTATGGTTGTTTAGAAAGTATCTTCAGGGCATTGATGGTTCTAGTATGGCAGGTGGTTGTGATGTGTGGCCTCACATGCTGTGGCATAAGGCCTGGGGGTGCCACCTAACCCTGGGCCTGCTGAGGGACCTACCATGCTTGAGTTTGAGTGTGGATCTGGAGCTGAGCGTGGAGGGCAGCGGTCAGCCACGTCTCCTAGGGTCTCAGGAGGGCCTGGAGCTTTGGGAAGACTGAGTAAGTAGATGGAGTGGCTGTCTACCACAAGATACTACCAGAGGAGCAAGGCCCTGTGGACCCCAGTGTGAAGTGTGTCACTATGAAGACAGTGTCACTTTTGACACAGTCCTGCCCAGCTGTGTTCAGGTGCAGTGGGTGTTTGCAGATGGGAAACCATGACTCGCTCAGCAATGCTGGAGCACAGAGGTGGCTGAAGAATGGCCTTGATAATGACTTGAAAATTTGATCTTCAGACTTCTTCTGGGGTTGTGTGGAAGAGTTAAAATTTTAGGAGGGTGAGGAGTGCTCTTGTTTAGATTGTAAATACACATTCAAGACAGGTTATTAATAATTTTAATGTGCTGCTTTCAGGGGGAAAAAGCCTATTCAGTTTTTATTTTTCATTTAGTAACCTCTTAAAGACTATGAGGCTGGGTGTGGTGGTGCACACCTTTAATCTCAATACTGGGGAGGCAGAGGCAGATGGATCTCTCTGAGTTCAGGCCAGCCTGGTCTACAAAGCAAAAGAGTTCAGGAAAGCCAGAGCTGAAGAAAGAAAGAAAGAAAGAAAGAAAGAAAGAAAGAAAGAAAGAAAGAAAGNCAGTTGAATAAATGAATGCACTGCTGTGGGAGGTTCAGTTGAATAAATGAATGCACTGCTGTGGGAGGTTCAGTTGAATAAATGAATGCACTGCTGTGGGAGGTTCAGTTGAATAAATGAATGCACTGCTGTGGGAGGTTCAGTTGAATAAATGAATGCACTGCTGTGGGAGGTTCAGAACTGGGAAGTACTTCATTGGATTGTAATGGATTCAGAGTAAAGCTTGATTGCTTTGGTTTCTATTGGTCAGACTGTACTGTAAGATTTTCAAGATTTGACTCATATATACATGAGAGTTGACCTTAATTAAAAATAATCCAAGTCCCCCCCCCCCCAGCATTTTTAGACCTATTATGTTTACTTGGAAGATAGCATTGAATTGATTTAAAAATTTGGGAATGATATATGTAGTTAATTTTTTTAATTTGAAAAAATGATCTAGCAACTTAAAGGAAAATTTGCAATAACAGTGTTATTCCCATGAACTGAAGTTTGAACTACTGTTTCTACTAGACATTTACTATCTGTTTTCTATTAATTTAGCAACGGGTAATGACCTGCTTCAGAGCATGGGAAGATTGGGCAATTTATCCAGAACCATTTTTGATCAAACTTCAGAATATTTTCTTAGGACTTGTAAATATCATTGAAGAAAAGGAAACAGAGGTAGGTATTCTGTACTTAAGATTTTTTCTGGGGGAGGGGGAATATTACATATATTTCTTTGTGAAAAAATACCTGTTTGCCATTAAATAATCCAAGAGTCAGTGTTACATAAGACAGGAATTTTCAATGTGTTCTCATGGGATAGTAGCTGGTTTTGTTTTGTTTTGTTTTTAGTTACTTGAAAAGATTTATGATATATAAGAAAACAAATAATACATAGAAACCCCTCAACCAACAAGGGGGTCTTCATAAACTTACTGCAAGTAAGTCTCAACAAGTTCAAGGTTCATTGAATGCTTGTACCAACATGACCGAACCTGAGAGCTTAGCCTGGCTTAGTCTGAACATCTCACAGTGCTTAAATCACCCTGTATCTAGGCAAAATGATCTACTGGGAAACTATTTTAAAGAAAGTATTGATTATGTCTTGTAACTTACTGAAAAACTGTGTTAAAAAATGGTTGCAATGCAACACTGTAGATGTTTACCCACATGATCAGATGCCATAGCTAAGTGCCACTGCCCAATATGAAAATATCATACCATATAGAAAACATCAAAATTTGGAGCACAGTTATTACTGAATTGTATTCCTCTGCATCATTGCAAAGTTTTAAAAAGTGTAAGTCAAATTGTCCTGAGTTGGGGATTGTGTCTATATGACAATTTCCATTTTGTTAAAGCTAGCTAGGAAGGTAAAGGTACACTTTGAAAGTGTGGCACAGTGATACCAGATGTGTCCATCATCATTGATGATACCAGATGTGCCCATCATCATTCTCTTGCTCTTTTCCTCCTAAATAGTTTGTAAAGATTCCATCTTTGTTTCTGGTAGCAATGCATGAATCTCTATGTTGGTGCAGTGAGATCACTCATGTTTGAGGTTATTATTGAGAATTGTTTTCTAAGGGTGATAATTCTGATTGTTTTTCAGTTCATTGATTCTTGAGCTTCTCCCCTATGCTGGTTTATCAGAGTGGATGATGGATTCATTCCTATCTTTTGTTTATTTAGTTTTCTCCTGAATTTTTTTTTTTTTTCATTCCTGGCTCTTGGTGACTGAAACTGTCTTCATCTTTTTTTATTTCCTCTTTTTTTTTTTTTAATTTATTTATTCATTGTTGCTCTCTTGAGACACACCAGAAGAGGGCATTGGCTTCCATTATAGATGGTTGTGAGTCGCCATGTGGTTGCTGAGAATTGAACTCTGGAAGAGCAGTCAGTGTTCTTAACCACTGAGCCATCTCTCCAGCCCCGCCTTCCTCTTCTTGTATATAGCATTTAAATATCTTTTTGCATTGCTGGCTTGGTGCTTGTGAACTGTCTTAGTTTATGCTTGTATTGTAATGTTTTTATTTTTCAGTTTTTAAAAGACATATTTGCTGGGTATAGCACTCTTCGTTGGCAGTTTCGGGGCTTGAGTGGTATCACTCTGTGCTCACGGGAGACATGTTACTCTGACGTGTCTGTCCAGAGTTCGGGGATGCTTGAGGTCATGATTGTTTATTCATTTGTTTCCATTATTGAGTGGAATATTTCATCTACTTTGTCCTCCGTACCTGATTCTTCTCCTTGGTAGAGTCTGTAGGTCATAGTTTCTACTGCTTTATTTTGCTTTAGATTTATGTTATATGTATGAATGTTTTGCCTACATATATGAATGCACAACCATGTATGCCTGGTGCCCACAGATATCAGACAAAAGGATCAGATCCTCTAGAACTAGAATTAGTGATGATTGTGAGCCACCATGTGAGTGCTGGGAGTCGAACTCAAGTCTTCTCACAAGAGCAAGTGCTGTTAACCACTGAGCCATCTCTCTAGTCTGCCTCCCCCTCCAAAAACCCCTACTCTAACCCTCCCAAAACCTTTTCTCTCATTTATTTATTTATTTATTTATTTATTTATTTATTTATTTATTTACTTTTACTTTTACTTTTAAATCTTATAGTATGGGTAGGCATGTGCTTGCTACAGCTACCCAGAAGCAGACAGAAGACAACCTCAGTATTCTTTAATCTTTCGTGTTCACTTTACTTAGTTCAGGGATTGAACTCAGATTATTAAGACTACGTACAAGTGTCTTTACATGCCATCTACTGTAAATTTTATTTAATTCATTGAGGTTTTCATTTCGAGCATTTCAAATTATTTTTATCCATATTGCTAATTTTCTTAACAATTTTCCTCTCTGTTGCTGACTCTCCTTTGGGCCTGGGTTGATTCATTCATTATTCTTACAAGAAAAATTTGCAATATTTAGTTTCTTCTGACTTTTAACCTGTATCAGTATCTTTCAATTCCCTAGTAGAAGGCTTTTTTCATCTTTCTCATGTTACTGTGTTGCAGCCTGTATATCCTTTTGGGCTTCTGTAGTAGAGGAGTCTTACTGAGTCTTGCTTTTGTGGGCTCTGACTCCTATACCATTTGGTGATGTTGAGGTAAATTGCTTTTGGAAGCTCGGGAGCTGTGCTTTGTGCAGCACACATCTGATTCTGTTCTTTTCTAGTGTCATTTCACTTCCTTCGAGGATGTTCTGACTCTCCCTCAGCAGTTGGTGAAGGGACAGCTACTCTTCTGCCCTCAGACTCTTGTTTCAGTTTTTTGGGGGCAGTGTTTCTCTCCCACTGCTCTTTGTACATGTTCTTCTCTTTCTGGACTTTCTGTGTTACCAGATCTCAGCCTAAGTGTAACTTCAGGATACCTTTGACTTCTTTAAGGGAAATTTAATTATTAAATCATATATAATAATAATAATAATAATAATAATATAATATAATAAGATGGTGATGTACACTTTCAATCTATTGTTAAAATATGTTAGATTTTCTTTCTAAACAACAAAAACTTATACTAAGCTCTTTGGCAGATGAACCAAGCCTGATACTTTTCACCCTTGACTCATATGCTACTTGATATCAAGGATAAGCATTTAACATATATTAATTATGCAAATAAGTGTACAGATGGTTACTGTCTCTGCAGGCTGGATAATAAAGCATATATTCACATTGTGTCTGGAAATAAGGATATCTAGTCATGTTGATATGTACTGGATTTTAAGTTAATCTAACAGTGAGAGACTAAAGCAAGTAAAAGAAAATGCTAGAGTGGTGCCTGTTTCTGTAGGATGTACCGGATGATCTGGATGGTGCTCCCATTGAGGAGGAGCTTGATGGTGCGCCTCTGGAGGATGTGGATGGAATTCCCATTGATGCTACTCCCATTGATGATTTGGATGGCGTCCCTATAAAGAGTCTTGATGATGATCTGGATGGAGTGCCTTGTAAGTTTGGATTTTAAACATTAAGACTAAAAGGCTTAATTACCAAAATCCCTTAATTTTTGACTGTGTCAGGTCACTCACCTTTTCTGACATTTTAAAGTTTAGGTATCTAGCAGTGTTTGTGGCAAAGGAAAGAGCATTATTATGGTATCTTTTTGGGGGGGGGCTATCATCCTATAATATTAGCAGGTTTTCTTTTTGTCTCAGTTATCTGAAAGTTACAGGCAATATCTTGTATTTATTTTATAGTCACATGCCCGGTGTTACCTCCTTTGTTTTTTTTTTTATTTTATTTTATTTTTTTATTTTTCTACCCTCACCTCCATGTTTCTCTTGTACCCAGATTTTCTATGCAGCAGTTCTCCACACCCATTTTGCCTTGCTCTTGATAGATAAAAGTTACCCACTGCCAATTCTGGTCTGCAAATATCAAATGGAGAGTTCAAAGAAATTCATAAATTGTAGGAATCATAATTCATTCCAGCAGTTCTTTCTTGTTTGTTTTATTATTTTTTTTTAGTGTTTCTAATTTATAAAAATATATGTGGATAAGAAAATATAGTAAATGTATAATTTAGTGCTGGTTATAGGCTTAGGCATTTTTAGAGGTCTTGGGACCTCTACTTAAAGATTTGGTTTCAAGCAAAACAGTGAGTTAATCATAATCCTTGTTGATACTGTCAATGTTTCCCTACATGTAGACTTATTTTTATTTGCTTTTTAATAAGGCTATAAGTTTGAGTCATCTCCTAATGTATTTAATAGTCATCTTTTCTTCAATAGTGGATGCAACTGAAGACTCAAAGAAAAATGAGCCCATATTTAAAGTTGCCCCATCAAAATGGGAGGCTGTTGATGAATCTGAATTGGAAGCACAAGGTGAGTAAATTGTAGCTCAGTAGCTTTTAAACAGTAGTGTACTGGGATAGTGGGGTCATTGAATAGTTTAGTACTTGCCTAGCTTGTGCAAGTCTCTGTGTTGGATCCTTAGCACTTGGAAAGGGGAAGGTAGAAAATTGATTTGTTAATATTATTGCTACCTTTGTATTTGTATGTGTATGTTTACCTTGTGTGTAAAAACTTTGTTGTCAGCCTTCAGATTCAGTGTTACCATATTTTAGTCTATCATAAGCTTTCATTAATTGTTGGTGCTCTTGTAATAACGGAAGCTTTGAGCGTAATCAAATAAATCACACATACACACTCACATTCTTCCCTCCCTCCCTCCCTCCCTCCCTCCCTCCCTCCCTCCCTCTCCTCACCACCTTTCCAGGCTAAGGTGTTTGAATACAAAGTGTAGATGTAGTCAGTATGCATTTGGAAATCCTCTTAGAGGACCACTTTCAGAGACACTGAGCTTCGACCCTCCTATAATTCTTGCTAGATTGAGTTTACACTTGCCTTTCTCTTTATACTCACTTGGGCCTGTATCTGTTATCGTTTCTGAATTTGAATCTAATATAAGGTATGAGAAAAGAAGATAAAGAGCACATTACATTGGCTGCTGGAAGAAGAGATAAGCTGGAATAAAAGCTGTAATACAAGCTTTCAGCTCTAAAGTTGGATATCTACTGTATTGTAGCAAAAATGGTGATTTACCTTATGGAATTACATTCTTTTTTTTTTCTCTAGCGGTAACGACTTCTAAGTGGGAGTTATTTGACCAGCATGAAGAGTCAGAAGAAGAAGAAAACCAAAAGTAAGAATCTTGAGTTTCAGACATACCCAGCTCCCTGCACTTATACACCCCCTCTTTTACTAACACGTTTGGTTGAAATAATAGTCCTTGGAGAAAGTCATCCTTAGTCTGCATCTTTTCTTCTCAGTGAATAAAGAGCTTTGGTCTCTGGTCTTTACACCAGGCTTCACCTTACTGTGTTTTCTATCTGAGGATGTATAGCCCTGCCTTAAAGCTACTATTTTATCAGTTGTATTTATTTCAAATCATTGTTACCAAATACTGCTTGAGATCCACAAAAAGTGATTTTAAAGTGTTGATTAGGAAGATCATTCTCCTTTCCTTGTGGCTAGTGCATCACTAAGAACTGTTGTTGTTTTAAATGTAAACATGTCAGAAGAACAAGAGTGCATATAGAGGATCTTTGTAAGTATAAAGAAATTATAAATTTGATAGTCGTCTCTTGTAATTATTAGAGAATTATTTTTGCCTTTGACATTGCGGTGGTAAGAAAATAATGTTTGTATTGGTAAATTTTAGGAAGCTTCATACTTTTTATAGTTATTGCTGTCCATACTGGGCTTTACAATAGAAAGAACTGGTATAAAAGATATCAGGAAGAGTCTTTTGTGTTTTGAAAACTAAGTAACTGAGTAGTCTTATTCTCAGATGGATGAAGAATAAGGCAAGCCTGTTGGATTTCCTAGCACAGAGTGTACACTTGGTAAAGCAAACGGACCAGTGGGCTGCAGGGAGGGGTGCTCAGTCAGCAGTTTGTGGAAACGGACAGAATGTCTTCAGAGACCTTGGTGTGCCTAGAACAAGTTAGTAATGATAAGGTGCTTACAAAGCAGAGGTGGCTTACCAGTGGAGAGAGCTCTCTGCGACTGCCGAGCGCCGTACTGGGAGGATTCCGTTTAGTCACTTTGAAGCTGGTTTTGTTGACCTTTATGTCCATGACCCCATCACGAGCAATACCTCAAAATGTTAGAATTAAAATACATACTGCTCTTTTTAATTTACAGTGAAGGGTAGAAAGGCCACCAAAGAACTCCAGATATATTGTTAGGTTCATTTTATTTCTGAAAGCATTAGGGTTTTGGTATAAAACTGATTTTTGTGTTAAGTATGAGTGTATTTTAGTACTAATGTTGCAGTAATCATTGGTAGAAACACAGGTTAGAGGAAGTAGAATTAATATTTTTAATTTTTCCTCTAACTCCAAGTAAATCATGCTAACATAAGTATAGGTTTAAGAAACTACATTGCAAGAAACAATAATTTGCACATGGCTTTCTGGTCCTTCAGAATTTCTTACAGCTTACTACTGCTCTCTAGTGGTTGGATCAGAAATGCCTTTTTACTTAGGGCTTCTTCATAAAACTGTTGCATTTGCAGCAGAGATGGAATTTAAAATTAGTACTTGGAATACTTGGAGAGGAATGCTAAAAATAGTAGCATTTGTAAGGAATTTGGTACAGATTTAGAATTTTGAATTTCCATTTTCACAAAAGTATAGCAGGAAGCTATGGCTCAGAGGTTAAGAGCACTTGTTGTTCTTAAAGACCTGAGTTTGATTCCTAGCATGTGCATTGCAGTTCACACCCATTCCTAACCCCACACCCACTTCTGCTAACCATGGATAACAGGCATGCACATGATATACCTACAAGGATGCAGCCAAAATACTTATATGCATAAATTGAAATTCAAAAAGTACAGGCTGCATAAATATATATATGTATATATGTGTATATGTGTATATGTATATACATATACACACACACATATCTGAATGAAGGATTATCTGTAATGTAACAGTTTTCTAATTCTCAGACTTCAGATAATGCTTTGCTTGAGCATAATGTGTTAAGCGGGTGGGATCCTTGAGTTGAGTTCATTTTTGTTTTATTGTGATTGTGATTAATTTGTTCCAGATGATAGCCTTTCTGAGTTCCCTAAGCTGAGGAGTACACAGCACTTACTGGTCGATCATTTTATTTCATTGCATGACGGTGTTGCAGATTACATTAACATGCAGAATTTATTAAAAGTGTGATTATATTATTATTATTTTTCTGTAGAGGAAATGTTTTTCAGAACTGTCTAAAAATATTACCTGACCAGATATTTGCAGAATATGTTTTATACGTGCTATATGTTCTGCAATACCATTTAAGTTTCAAAATAATAAAAACCATATACCCAAGCTGTAAAATACCAGGTTTTGTATTCCCTGCTGTGACATGCAGTGTATCCTCTGTTTCCAAAGTCAGGAAGAAGAGAGTGAAGATGAAGAAGATACTCAGAGTTCCAAATCTGAAGAACACCATTTGTATTCTAACCCAGTCAGAGAAGAGATGACCGAGTCTAAGTTCTCTAAGTACTCCGAAATGAGTGAAGAAAAGCGAGCTAAGCTTCGTGAAATTGAGGTTTGTATTGCATTCAAATCACAACTACATTAGGGTCTTTAATTTTTTCTTTTTTTCTTTTTTTTTTTTTTTTGGTTTTTCGAGACAGGGTTTCTCTGTATAGCCCTGGCTGTCCTGGAACTCACTTTGTAGACCAGGCTGGCCTCGAACTCAGAGAAATCCGCCTGCCTCTGCCTCCCAAGTGCTGGGATTAAAGCCATGTGCCACTACCGCCCAGCGTCCTTTAACTTTCAATATCCGATTAACTCCTTGGCATGGTTCTTTACATATCCTGTTCGCTCTGCTTAGAAGCCTCCATGTGAGTACCTTTGCCTCTCAGTTCAGAAGCCCCTATTCACAGTGCTAGCCTTGTCTTTGTCTCGAGGTTGCTACCTTTTGTGCTTCTCTCTCTGATTTTACTTCTGGTATGTGTATTTTGTTTGTTTGACTTGCTTCCTTTTGTTTGTTGAATGTCTATTTTCCATTAGGCTGCTATTTCTGTCGGGGGGAGGAAAAGGTTGTGTCTGTCCTTTGTTTGAATGCATGGTATACGGGACAGCCTCTGAAGAAATGGATTCCAAGGAATAGGATTGATCATGTAGAAAATTGATTTAATTTTGAATGCATACCATATGACTTAAAAAGTAAAATATTTTCTGGCATATTCAAGCTAGGTTTACATTTTATTAATTACAGTGATCTATTTGAAATAGTATATTGCCTGAGTCTCAACATTAAGAATAAAAGGGGGGAAAATAGAAGAGCAAGCCCGAGCTGTCTAGGGCACACGTCCCTTCTTCTTTTAACTTCTCTTTTACAGTGCTGTTTTGTATCTCGGGCTTCTTGGACATGTGTTAGAGAACACATTTTGGGAACTTTAAGATAAATGTTCTCTATTAACATGTATTAAGTATATATAATGAGTTTCATGATATTTTCATGTGTGGATATAAGGTATTTTGATCATACTCAACTTCCATTACCTTCTTTTGTCCCTTTTCCTCCCCTCCACTCCCTTTGAGCCTCTTCCTGTTTCCAATAAATCTTTTACTTTCTTGACTGGTGTGTGTGTGTGTGTGTGTGTGTGTGTGTGTGTGTGTGTGTGTTTTCCTGGGGTTGGGTTCTCTGCTAGAGTAGTTGTCTTAGCATACAAAAGACTTCAATTCTCTCAATCCTGGGTGGGGAGTAGGTTATAGAACTAAAGATAACTTCAGTAACAATATGTTTTCTTGATAATTGGGGTTATAATGTCAGTATAGGGCCAGGGAGATGACTCAGTGGTGAAAGGTGCTCGCTATCAAGTCTGAAGACATGAGTTTGATGGCCATTACACATGTGGCAGAAGGACAGAACCCAATTTGACCTCCACTTGGATTCCTATGACATATATTTGTGGCGTGCGCTCACACACACACACAAACAAATAAATGATAAAAATAATGATAAAATAGACTGCTAATTTTTAAAATGATGCTTCCTTATTAACATAATGAAAGGAAAACCACATAGCTTTTAGCTGTTAGCTGAGTTTATGAGCACTATCGTTTTAAAATTCTTTATATATATTTGTATGTGTGTGTACACGCATACCTTATATGTGCACTGTATATGATCTTTTGTAATCTGTTCTTTAATTATCTCCTCAGCTCTCATAGTACCTATTTTACAATTGGAAGATAACCAAATTCTATGTTTAAAATGCAGGTTTTAGCTTCATCTTGGTGTTGCCTAAATTATTTTCCATTGTTACTCTGAGATATTTAAGTCATGGAACAAAGTGTTGCTGCTGGTAACAAGTTTGAATTAGAACTCGGAGCTCACAAACTTGTTTCAAACTTTCTTACCTTGCTTCCCTGTCTCATTATTTTTTATTTTAAAATCCAGTGATTTATTGGAGATCCTTTAAGTAAAGAATACAGTTCTAAATTAGTTTCTCTAGGTAGTTTTATTATATACTGTATACTATAGTTTTTCTTGAGAGCTATTCCTTTCCCCAAATGCATCTTAATAAAAATAACTAACAAGCATATCTTAAACCCGTGATTAATAAAAACTTATGGATTTGTAATACTTTCTACAAAAATACTTGAAAACCTATAGCCATGTATTGTGCTGACTAGATGTCACCTAGAGTGGTACCTATGTTAGTGCTATTTTTTTCTGTGCTGCTGCTCCTGGTTTTGCCATCTGGAAGGCCGGTGGTGGTGGGCCTTTTCTGCATTTCTCTAACAAAAGAAAGGCTGCTGAAGTGAGAAGTGGTTCCTGGCTGTGGTCTCAAGGCAGCAGGAATGACTGTTAAGCCTTCACATGCACTCTTTCCTTTTGTGTTGAGAATTGTGCTCATTCTTTATGGGTATCTTAACTTGTATTTGGGCCTTAGTTTAGACCCTGTTATCAGAAACTGTTAATGTGGCATTTTATAATGGTTTTGAAAAATGTTTTCAGCCATAATTGGTGGCAGATGCCTGTAATCCTTGCCATTGGGAAATAGATACCAGGAATTATAAGTTTGATTCTAGGTTGACCACATAATGAAACTCTTATCACAAAATAAAAAAGGCTGGGAGATAGTGCCGTTGTAAACTTAAAGTGTTTGCCAGTTGATTTAAAGACCTGAGCTAAAGAGAAAAACTGTCAGAAAAACCCAGGTTGCTGGCCATCCCAAGGAACAGTGAGGCTGACCTCAAGCCTATACACATACACAATTAGAAGAAAATTCTCTCTTAACACTGAGTTTGCTGTTTACTTGGTTTTGGTGTCATGTGGTGGTGAGCTTGCGTATTTGCATTGTCCTGCCTTTCCCCTCAACTTCAGCATCAAAATGTCTTTTAAAGTGTATTCATTTTAAATTCATTAAAACATGAAAAGTGCAAAGACTAATTTTAAGGCTTTTGAAGGAAAAGATGGAGAGAACCTTAAGTCAGTGGTTTATAGAACCCTGCTGTGGAAATGAGTTAAGCAGAAAAAGGACAACAGTCCAAGAACATACAAGATACAGTCTTGAGTTCAAACACTGAAAATACTTCTTTGATCTGTAGGACAGGAGATGATTATAACATTTCTCCAGTGCTCAGGCTTCATTTCTTAAATTTGTTAGTAGCAGATAGTCTATTTAAACAGTCTGTCAATTCAGATAAAGTAGAGTGGGGTATTAGCCAGCGAGGGCTTCTCACTGTTTCCTAAGGAAAACATGACCGTATCAATGTGGAATGGCCATGTGCTTTGCTTCTCTCCGGGTCATTTTCCTTCCCTTGATTGAAGAGAAGAGGACTGTCACCTGTTATATTTCATGAACATCTAAACTCCTGGTGGAGAGAGGCAGTTTTATTTTAATAATTTTGTAATGTCTTTGTGTGTGTGTTAAGGGGGGCATGGTGAGAGGAGAAAGCAGGTCCCCAAGTGGAAGTTAGAGGACAGCTTTCAGGGGTCAGTTCTCTCACCTTGCTGAGGCAGGGTCTTGTCATGTCGGCCATACTGTGTACTCCAGGATAATGACTAGCAAGCCTCCCAGTGATTTTTCCTCCATCTGCTCATACACTGCTAGCAGTGTAGCTTTGCAGTCAGGGGTCACTGGGTCACCATGTGCAGTGTTTTAAACACAGTTCCTAGGTAGGGTTGAACTCAGGTTGTCAGGCTTACATGACAAAAATTTTATCTTCTGAGTCATCTTTTCAACCCCATTTGTCTTACTTTAGAATATTATAAATTTATTCTCTTTTGAAAAGTTTTTAAATTATATGTATTATTTGTTTGTGTCACGTGCATATCACTTCAGTCAAATGGAAGTCGAAACAACTTATGGTTATTTCTTAGCTATATGAGTTCTTGAGATCAAATAGGTCATCAGGCTTGGCATAGGCACCTTTACCTACTGAGACATTTCACTGGTCCACAGTTAGCTCTTTTAGGGTCTTCACAGAATTATAAAACAAAGTTTTAGTGAGGCATGGTGATGGCCTTCCCGTAATCCCAGCACCCAGGAGGGTTACAAGTTTGAGGTCAGTCTGGAATACATTGCAAGACATTGCCTCCAAGAATAGAGGGTCCTCAAAATATTTAAATCTCCAGAGTAAAATATGAAGTTTTACCTTATATTTTCTTTCCCTGTTACTGATTTTTGCAAAGTTGGGTTATTATTTTTTAGCGGGTACAGACTTTTAGAGTGCTATCCATTGCAAGTGTGTGTGAATGTCTGAGCTTTGTGTATGGTTAGCCAGGCATCTTAGGATGAATATATGATGTGGTCTACTAGCATGCTGCAGGGTATGTTTGTCATTCTAAGTAATTCATTTTAAGAAATAGAATTAGAAATTCTGATCTATTGGGAGACAGAGGCAGGATGATCTCTGTGAGTTTGAGGCCAGCCTCATCTACAGAGCAAGTTCCAGAGCAGCTAAGACACTGCTACACACAGAAATCCTGTGTTAAAGCAACAAACCAAAACAAAACCCCACAGTGTGAGTGTTTACTCTGAGTATGGTTTGCCCTTTGTGTTTTGATGGTCAGAGGCTGCACTGTGCTATACGTAGAGTCGAGCCTTCACACTCTGCATCTGTGTACGGTGTTCTAAGGAGCTATAACTAGAACACCATCATTTTTATTGTTGCTTTTAATTAACCTATTTTCTAATTATGTCTTGCTGGCTCTTAAATCTCTAAATATGCTTGTCTGTACTTTTTCTTCTAACTAGAGAAACATTCATTGTGAGGTGAACACATATGTTCTTAAGGATGTGAAACACTCTATGGTTTTAGTCTTCTCCTGGCTGCCTGAGTACATGTGTGCTGCTGGTGTTTGATGGCCTGAATTTTGTGTGGGCTTGTCTGACAGACTTATATTGAGATTATATTTTGACTGAGTCCTAATGGTGCTTTACTGTAGGAGAAAGGCAATGCTAGAAAAATTGTGACACAAAGTTCTTATTTGAAATGTCTTATTTCACAGCTAAAAGTTATGAAGTTTCAAGATGAATTGGAATCTGGAAAGAGACCTAAAAAACCAGGCCAAAGTTTCCAGGAACAAGTAGAGCACTACAGGGATAAATTGCTACAGCGGGTAAGGAATACCTGTATTCAGTAGTGTGCATTACCATGGTTCTTGTTTGGCTTTGTAGACCATTGGAATAATAGCATTTCAGATAACAGCCTTTGCTGCATAAATATTGAATGATTATTAGAAATACTTTATTCTGGATACTACCTATAGATTAGACAATTAATACGTTCAGAATGAGAAAACCCTTGGGGAAGACATTACATTGATGGTAGTAAGAAACATTAATTCTAGGAAGTTCATCTCTGGGAAAGTGTAGTGAGAGATAGAACACTTCGCACATTGGAGAGTTCTGGGCTTCAGGACCCTGAATGTCCAGAGCACCAGAACCAGGGCCCCATACAGTGCCTGTATGTCCAGGACTTCTGTTGGAACTGTTGTTTTATCTCTACCTTGGCCATCATTACACTGGTAATAACAGTATCAAACAGGAAAGGGTATGCCCAAGAGCTTACAGTTATAGAATTGGTGGGAGGGGAGCTAGCTTTCTGGTAAAGTGACTGTCGAGCTGTGCAGGCCCTATGGGAGCCCATGCCATTCTCTGCTATGTGCCACGAGGGTTTTCTCTAGTAGATCATAGCTAGTGTTAGTATTTTTGCTCTTTGTGTTAAGTCAGAATAAGTAAGTCAGTTTAAATTAGTTTAACTGTAGTATAGTTTCTATAAAATGTGCAGTCAATCAGGAAATAATTTTTTTATCTTCATTTGGGAAAATGTATACTACACATCATTAAAGGAAATTAGTCTCCTTAGTACCTCTTTAGATTTATGTTCTGCGATGTAGTTGAAACAAAAAGAAAAATGAGGTTTATAATATGGTGCTAGTTGTCTGTGCCTCTTGAGTCCCTTTAGCCACGGTATCAGGCTTTTAGTCTGCATGGAAGATTACATGTTGAGATGTTCCCTGCATCTCAGTGGCAACAAACTAAGAAGGGATAGATAATGCCAGTTACAAATTTAGTCTCCTGTATGCCATGACTATTACTTGGAGACAAGATTGTGTTTTTAGAAGGCATAAAGAAGGCTAAAGGTTAGCTAACTGTAGTCTTTGTAAATAAATTTACTAGAACAGAGCTGTGCCTCTTCCCCTAGGCATTATCTGTGGTTTTCTCGGTGCTCTGGTGCAGTGGAGTAGCTGTTAAAGGCTTGTCTATGATCCAGAAGACACACTGGGTTCTTTTGGTCTGGCTCTATAAAAACTTTGCCAGTGTGTAGTTACAAGATTGTTTTTTTCACTTTTTAAAAAGGAGAAGCAGTTAAACCAACATTTTTGATGTATGCCAGTCATAAATTCCATTTCTTTTATTAAAGGACTAAGTTGGTTCAGTATCTTTAGGCATTACTTTAATTATTCTGTCATTAATAGAAATTAGAATTTTGTTGGGGAGTAGCAGTTAGGAAAACTATAAGCAGTTACTTTTCTGGTTTATATAATTAGGCCATGTGATTAGTTTATAAGTTAGGACTAGACTTCTTTTCATAATTACTTATAAAATCTTTGGTAAGAACTCATTTATTAAGTGAGCCTGCTATATATTGGCAGAATTGCTTTTCTTCAGCCCATGATATGATATATCATTATGTTAGCTTATTCTGATGTGTTTGTTTCTTCTTCCCTACCCTTTCCGTCTTCCTCTTTCCTTCTCTCCCTACTTCCCCCTCCCTCCCATTTTGATGTGGTAGGAATGAAGGGTCAGGAGCTCTGTGTCTGAGTTCCCGACTCTGCTGTGACTGTGGTTATTGTGTTTACTAACTTCTCTGAGTCTGGTGTTCCAGATCTAGATGGAGATTAATAGTGTTGTAAAGGATCATGTGATGATTTGGTATATGGGAAATTGTTACCATATTATTTGGACTATGATAAACAGTAAATATTTAATTGCTATACAAGGATAATGATGATGATGATAATGATGATTTAGCTGATAAGAAATGACTAGTTGCCTATCCTTTAATTAGTATTTTTAAAATTCCTAAAAAAAAAAAAATTATGGTTAAATACATGAGATAGCTTGGAATGGGTTTTTTTTTTTAAGCAATTAAGTATTTTCTTTTAAAAAAACAAAACAGGAGAAGGAGAAAGAACTAGAAAGAGAACGAGAAAGAGACAAAAAAGATAAAGAAAAATTGGAATCTCGATCCAAAGACAAGAAGGAAAAGGACGAATGTACTCCAACAAGAAAAGAAAGGTACGGCGGCGCGTGACAGCTAGCCTGCTTTATTCTAACATTTGCAGTGCTGTTTGATTTTAAAGTAGTTCCATTATCAGCAACAACGAGCCAGATGTAGTTCTCACAGTAAACATGTTCGGCTTCTGCCTGTAGGAGGCAGAGTTAGCTGAGACTCTGGACTGTTAGTTGCCACTTGGCTTAAGTAATTAGGACATCATCTCTTTACTATGGTATCCTTAGCCTTAATTCACTGCAGGAATTCAGTTACACTATTGGGTATCGAGCTCATGGCTTAAGTAACAGCTTGTTTTATCTCCTGTTGCTGCCACTGTAAACATCTTGGTTTCTGTTTTGAAAGAAGATTATATATAGAAGAGACTGTGACTTGCTTATCATGTTATTCGTTGCAGCATTTCTATGTTGAATTTTTTTCACTCTTTTCATTTGTTTAGTTGAGGCGGGGAGGGTGGTAATCACGTGCCACTGTGCTCCTGTGGAGTCAGAAGACACTTGTGGGGGGGTGGTTCTTTCCTTCTGCCATGTAAGGCCCAGAGGATCACATTGAGTAAGAGTTGGCTGGTGATGGTAGTGATGCTGGTAGCTCATATGCTCTTACTTGCTGACCCACCTCACTGAGTATGTTTCTTACTTTTATAGTTTTGAGTGCCTAATGTAGTGAAGCGTTTGCTTTAGTAAACAGAGTCAAAGTTTTCCATCTTAAAAAGTGGTTGCAAATGAGAAACCTGGCTTAATCACCCTGTATATACTTAATAAATAACAAAATTACAATGCTTGGTCTTTTGTATCTTGATTATGTGTAGAATTTGGTTATGTATATAATTTAGTTTTATAGAAAAGTTACAAAAATCGTGTAAATAGTCTCTATGTACCTTCCATCCACATGCTCCACCTGCTAAAATGCTTCTATTTCTTTAGTCCTTCCCTTTCACTTCACCTCCAACCAGCTAGTTACCGTTAGCCAGAACAGTGAGTGTCCTGTTCTCTGAATTGTATCGTTTAACTTGAGTGAAAGAACCACATTAAGAAATTAGCATTGAAAAAAATGAATCTTCATTGTTTTCCAATCTAGAAAGGTCAGGCTTATTTCATCTTCCTAGTAATCTCTTAATAGCAAAAGAAAATTGAATTTAGTTCATTTGGTTTTGGGCAAGTTGTCTAAAGACTTACTTGTTCATTAAATAAAGAACAATCAATGTTGTTGGAAAGAAACATCAGCATGTCTAGGGAGAGTTAAGTCAGTGTAGCCGGCAGACACTAGTACTAACTACTAAATTACACTGGGATGCCCAGGTCTTTGTCACTTAGGGAGAGTTCATGTGCTTGGTTTTGCAGGAAGAGACGACATAGTACCTCCCCCAGCCCTTCTCGGAGTAGCAGCGGTCGGCGTGTGAAGTCCCCATCACCCAAATCAGAGCGCTCTGAAAGGTCAGAAAGGTCTCACAAAGAAAGCTCTCGATCCAGATCCTCTCACAAAGACTCTCCTAGAGACGCTAGCAAAAAAGCCAAAAGGTAAGTTAAGTGCAAGTCAGTTGCACCTGTGCCAGCTACCACTTAGATAATTCCACAAGCTTCAAAAGAATGTGTTTGCCACTTTTTTTTTTTTTTTTAAGATTTGAGAAAAGCAGAAATAGCACTCTTATTTTGGGTTGTCTTGTTCCTCCCTCAGTTTGTCATGTTCAGGTATAGAGGAATTCTAGCAAGTTAAAGACTGACCAAGATTTTCACATGTCCACTCCTGGGGGTTGGGGGAGCTGTGTTTATTCTTGTCTTTGTTTCTGTATAATAAATAGACCTAGATTTTTGTCAAAGCTGAAAAAGAATACCCTGTTCCTACAGAAGTAAGTATTTGGGTAAGGAAATAGAATACTATTTATCATCTCTTTAGTATGGACTTTAACATTTTATATATTTTATTTAAGCCTTTTAGTCCCACAAAAGTAGTTCCTAAATGTATGTTATAGAGGAACGTTTTCTTCAGAGCTGCACCTGAATTTCTATGCCAATACTTCATAATCATAATCATTTTCTGTAATTCTTTTTTTTTTTCTGTAATTCTTTATGAAATAGACTTTCTCTTTTTTCCACTTGTATGCATGTATGTATGTGTAGATGTATATGTATGTGGGGTTTGGGGGATATTTTTTTGTTTGTTTGAAATTTCCATGAACAAGACTTAGCAAAATTGCAGATACCGTGAATCCTATTACGTGGGAGACACAGGCTAGCTAGGGCTACACAGTGAGACCCTGTCTCAAAACAACAAATTATGTTGTTTTAAATGATAGCCTTAAATGAAAATATTTTTTTCCCTCAAAATTAGAGTATGCAGATCTGCTTTTCAGGTTGTGTGAATGGTTTAGTTGGTTCTTGGAATTTGATCTTCTGGGTTGGAGGTTCAAATTTTGGGTGGAGGTATCAGTTACCTGGAGAGCTTATTATAAAAAACACACATTCTCATTGGAGCAGGATAAAGACTCAGAAATCTGTCTTAAAACAAATACTGTACTGATTTCTCATGAATAATAAGTGCAAAATAAATCCATGTGTGTGTACATAGTAAAGAATAAAGTTGAGTTTGCTGTTTTATTTAGTTAGTGGCTTATACACCCTCTTAGAGCTGTTTTGGTAGCTGGTTACTTAAACATTGTTCTTGTTTGTTTACAGGTCGCCATCTGGTTCAAGGACACCTAAAAGGTCTAGGCGGTCTCGCTCTAGGTCCCCTAAGAAATCAGGGAAGAAATCCAGATCTCAGTCCCGGTCTCCACACAGGTCTCATAAAAAGTCAAAGAAAAACAAACACTGACGTATATTTTTAAGATGCTGTCACTTATTGGAAATGCAAGTTTGTTTTGTGCCTGAATGGTTTTTTTTTTTTTTAATTAAAGAAAAAAAAAACCATACACACAAAAACAAAAAAATTCTAATGAAAGAGCATTCCTGGGTTTTGTTTGTTGTTTGTTTGTTTGTGAATGCATGTGTAAACTCATGAGTAACTGCATCTGTAGACCTGTCATTGTTTTATATTGTATAAATTACTTTTGTTGTGGCTGTTTTCTCAAGATGAAATTTTTATTGTGCTAATGAATTTCATCAGAAATGTGTCCAATGGATCTGCTGGCAGTAGTAGTATTTTGTTTTAGGATGTTGTGACTTAGACACATAATACAGATGTCTTCCCCCCTTTTGTAGCTTTGACAATTTGAATTAGATTTCAAATAAAATCTGAACAGAAAACTATAATGTTGTTTTTTTGCCCAGTTGGTGACACCAAGTCCCTTAAAGACCTACTAAGTGAATTTGGCACCATTGCTGTTTCTTATCCCTAGCGCACTTTACAAGCTCCAGTGTTCAAGTAGCTAGTGTTTTATAATTACTAAAATGACTTTCAAAAGTTAAGGGACCCAACACTCCTGTAGGTTTTGCTTATCCATTTCTGTAGAGTTTCATACCTAGAGAACAGAAGGCTCGAATAGAGCGTATGATGTGTATCTGTTACTGTAGTGCCTGGTTAAAACAGTTCTTTCTCAAAGAAGCAACATGACTTCAAAACACTCAGCCCATCTTCTGAGCAATTTAGGGTAAATTTAATTTTTATCTTCTATCATGAAACAAGTTTATTTATAAAAGGTTTTATAAAAAAAACTTTACCATAGAATTCTTTTGTATAATAGTTGCCTTTTTATAATTGTCTGCAGGTTATCTTTAAAACACTGGAATCATGATATTTGTACAAATTTGTTTGAAACAGCTTTTGTTTTGAAGGATTTGGTTTGAAGTACAGCTTTAAATAAAAATTGAAAAATTAAACGGTTTTCAGGCAATTTTAACATCCAATGGTTTATAAATTCAAGGCCCAAAAAGTTGACTTAAATCAGCGTTGAATTCTTTTATAGACAGGAAGGAATTTGGCTGTGGTCTGGGGAAGAAATAGCCAAACTTGTGACTGTTGCTCACAATCCCACAGAGACTGTAATGTTGTGTGGACTTGACCTGACACTAGTTATCTGTCAGTCTTGCTTTCAGGGTTCCATCTAGGTACTTTATGCAGTGCTTTATGTTTTTTCTGTAATAATGGATTGTTTGGATTTAACTTTTTTTTTTTTAATCTTTTCACCTTGTTTACTTAATCTTGCCCAGTCACAAAATAAGGTGTCTTCTACCCATGATTTGAGGAGTAGTCATCTCATCTGTACAGTAAGGCGTGTCTTTTCCTTATCCAACACATCTCCAGAAGCTTGAGAATGAGCCCGTCATAATTGCTTTACATTGTGGTTCTTAGCATGAAAAGTATTATTCAGTCCTTTGTTTACCCACTTTATTAGGAAATGTTAATTCCTTAAAGTTGCAGAATAATTAATGTGAACATTTGGTGCTGATTCTTAAAGATCTATATAAATACAGCCATTACAAGAGGAATGCATTTTTCTCCCATGTTCATTATCTGGGAGAATAGCATATCATCTTTCTTTTAAGAAAAATTGTGTTAAATTGCTGGTAGTTGTGGTATTCCTCATTCCCTGGTCTTTAGATAGACAAAGAAATAATTGGTCAGAAAGTGATTTTTCTTTGTTTCAGGCAAATTATGAAGAATAGTTCCTTTTCTCGCTCAATGACAACACTTTAGCTTGGTTTTGGCTATTTATGTGTAGTGTTTTCTACTGCAATGGATCCATATTGTAACTATTACAGTTAATTTTGGAATATAAAACTAGCTTCCTTTTGGGTAGGTAGGCAATTACTTAGACCTGATAGTATAATTTTCTTTACTGTATATATTAGGCTGTATTGGATTTTGTTTTCTGAGTTGTAAATAGCATTAACTAGGTTATTTCCCACTTTTCATTATGAGAAAACATCTAGAATAAGCTGTTAAAATTCACAGTGGGATCAAGTGGCACACGCTTGTTATTCCAGCATTGAGGCTACGTGACTGTAAGCTCACGAGTTGAGACCACCTTGGGCAATAGAGAGAGATCCAGTCTCAAAAACAGGGTCCTTGTGAATTTAATGGGATCAGAAACTGGTCTTACAAGAAGGAAGCTATTCTGCATATTTTTTAAATAATAGCTTAGTTTTCATATCTAAAGAAACACAGCATAATTTTTGTGAGTTAAAGTGTTCATAAATGATTGGAGAGTTACAAGAAAGATGGTTCTGGCTATGTAACGCACTGCTGTGGTCCTCTACTAATTGTATGAAATGCTCTGTCGACCAACCATCCTACAACGTTGCTAACAAAGGGATCCCCTTCCAGGGTGGTGCCATTTGCTTCTCTCTGCAGAGAGGCAGAAGTAACATGTTACCAACAAAAGACCTGTGACTAAAGAGGACTGTGAGGGTAGTTTTCTTTGGCACTGTATTGCCGTTTTTCTGTGAGTCTGCATCTGCGGGTCTCTAATTGTAGTGAGTTAGAGATTAAGGAACTAGGGAGACAGAAAGCCCTGATCCCAAAGGATCCTTTTATTTGGTTCACAATATTTTTGGCTTTTTGCTAAATTTTGCAGAAATTGCTCTATCCTGACCTAATTTTCTTTATTGCAGACCATTCCTAAGGGCTTAACCTGAGAATTGTATTCTAATTAAAGAGTGTTGGAAGGAATACTTCCTTCTGACCTATGTCTTTTCCCCATTCTTTAATATTCTTGAGTACTTGAAAACACCTTAAAAGAAATTTTGTTCATGATCAAATGTAGGTTTATTAGAAATATCCTATACACTTGCCTTGATGGTGGTGTAAGTTCTGAGAAATTGCATGATCATGTTAATAGTTTATCATGGTTAAAAATAAAGAGAGATAAACCTGTTGCCAAAGTGAGTTAACCTATACTGATGACAACTGTGTGATTTCTTTAGCTGAGAAAGTTGTTTTTAAAAATAAACTATCACTTTTCTAAAGCACTGCATTTTCAAAATAAGCTTTTGTTTGCTGTTCCCCTTTCTGACTTTGAGTGGACAAGCCTACAAAAACTTGAATGCCAGGTATTTGTGAAGACAGTATAAGTTTAAAGGGTCTTGTGATGAAAAACTCACATTAACAAAATGTTTGGGGTTTTCATATTTTTCACGTGCATGTTTTTGGAATAGATTTTAGGGAGTGCTTATCATTTTGGATTTTTTTCTGTTTTTGTTACCAACTTCCTAAGATTTAGCTAATACACGAAGACAAATCCTAGGGAAGTGTAGTGGTAGACTAATAAGAGGTGGGAATGTGCTGCTGTTGAAATGGAGCCTGTTCAAATGCCTCTGTTTATTCAGTACCACCTCCTGCAGCTCTAATGTAAATGCATTATGTGTATATGTATAGTTTTGTAGATAAAATGTCCTTGTTCACTTTCGTATATAATTGTGTTTAGAGTATCAGTGTTTTTATTCTTTTAACTTCAGGCTCTTGTATGTTGTGTCTCTGATTTGAAGTAGCAGAGAAGACAGATTTGTTGACATGGCTCAGCTAAAGTGCTCTGCAGTGGGACAGATGCTGTGGAAGGCTGGTGGCGATGCCTTCCGGATGACACTGGCACCTTATAGTTTTCTATGGAAAGATTAGTTGAAAACAAGGCTTATAGAAGTCACTTCATTGTTTTTCTTTTAAATTTTAATTACTTAAATAAAACCCATTGTTTTCATAGTAAATTTAGACTGCTTATGTAATTTTCTGTATACTATTTTCTAATGGGAACCCTATATGGCAATTTCAGTTGTTTTCTCCTGTGTGAACTAGTGATGGAAAGAGCGTTGTCTGTTCATTGTAGCAACAGAGCCACTAAGTTTTATGCAGTAAAACTCCTACCAGGTAGTTTTATGATACGTGATTCCCTACTAATTAGGAAATTTCATGCCCTTATTTTCTTTGTTAAGGAGGTCTGTTCTGTTTATCTCACTGAGGAAAACTTCAAACCCAGCATACAACAGTGGCCATCTCACCTCCAACCTATAAATATCAGCTCCTTAGTATATCTGTTTTGTTTGTAAACATTACATGGCATCATCACACTGAAAACTCCTGGTTCCTTTTTAAGGTTTTGGTTATTTTTAGTTGTGATAAAATGCTCTTGACAAACTTTGCCATCCTAAGCATTTTTAACTGTTCAGTGTGCTGGTGTTCGGTGTGCTCACGGTGTTGTGCATACAACCTCCATAACTCTTTCATTGCAAAACTGAAACACTGTACCCAAGTCCTGGCCTGCCCCTGTAGCCACATGCTACTTTGTTGCTGTTTGACTAATCTAGAAAGTGAAATATAAACATCATTTAATTAAAATTCTTTACCATTTGTACAACTTGGTGTGCTCTGTGGTCTCTTTAGTGGCTTGTATGATGTAATTTCACACCAGCGTGTCATAGCCTACGATACTACAATACACTTAGGAAGCAGACTGATTTGAAGCTGCAGTGGATTAATATTAATGAGCGTCCCTCGGATGCTCTTCTGGTTTATTTGCTGCCTGTGGGAAGGAATGGGGCCTTTTAGTACCTGCTAAGCTTTGCGCTTGCTTTTTTCTAAGCTTTGCTACCAAAAAAGGGAAAGATAAATTGCTGATTCTGGTTTTTAATGTTGTTTCTCCTGTCTGAGAAAACACAGTATCTTCAAATCATTTTAAAATGAAGAGCGTCCTTTTTCGTCTTTAAAACTTGGTGTTGTGTGACATATAGTAGCAGAGAAGGAGGCAGAGGAAAGAGCCTGGGCTGTGGACTCGAGCGGTGCGGGGGGTGCCTGATGTTTAGTTTCTTCTCACCTAGAAACCGAGGATGATAACTTTAGTTAGTATAAGGTGCAGCCGCGTGTACAGCATTGCCGGCATCGGGCTGTCTTTAGTGACACTTCGTAAACAGTGTTTCTGGGAACCGAAGCATCCTGTAGTTAAAGTAAAAACAAATTCTAAAACACTCATGTTTTTAATAATAAAAATCATTACATTTGGTAAACAGTTCTTAAACTCTGGTCCGTTGGTGTATGTGGAGGGGCGGGGCATGCAAAACTGACCACTCGGTGATGTTAACCCAGGTTAACATTTTGTTCTCCCTTCCTTTTGAAGAAAATATTCTTGTTAATGTCTGGCAAGGTTTTAATCCCAGGTGGGAGGCAGAGTCAGGGAAGTTTGAGGCCAGCCTGGTCTACATAGTGAGTTCTAGGCTAGCCAGAGTTACGTGGTAAGACCTTGACTCAAAATAATAGCAATATAAAGTAAAAATACCTTCTGTCAACTTATATGGAATTCCACTAGTCAAGATTTCTAAAAGGAAATCTGACCACAAGCGGCTGAAATGAGGCGTGGCATGAACCTGGTGAAGAATTCGTGGAATCTTGAAGCATGGGATTTTTTTGTACAAGTTCAAGGTTTAAAAAAGTCTACACAGATAAACAGAGCTGAGCAACAATATGTGCTTTTCATAAGATTGACAATAAAGTCCCCTAAGAAAATAAAAAAAGGGACCAGCGGGTGTGATCACACTTGTATTTTATATGTATTTGCAAGTCGGAGTCTATAGCTTCAGATTATGCAAGAAGAAATGTGCCCTAAAACTACTTTTAGAATAGATCTGTAACTATATGGAATTTGAAAAGGAAATCACACTTTAAGTTATACTCAGAAAAACAGCTTTGTGGTAATGTCCCCAGGACTTTGGCAAAGCCCCTTTGGAGTTCTCAAAGCTGTAAAACACGAATCTGGAGGAGCATACCTGATTAAAAACATCATGTGGTGGCTTCATACAGTTGAAGCACCACACTGAACAAACACCTCACTGCAGATAGCAGCTGAATAGTTCCGTTATGAGGAGTGGTATTAGTTGATTTTCTTGTTTGTTTCAGCATATTTTACAGCAGTGTGCTACTGGGGTTGACCGGTCTATTAAAGGGTTCAGGAAACTTTTTCATCAAGTTTGCTGTGCTATCATTCAAATAAAGGCTGGCGTATCATCACAGACCTCTCCTGGAGTGTGGTGAGGTGTTAGATAATAGAAAGTGTTTTATTAATAAGGAGCTATATTTTCTAATTGCCACAATATAAGCCCTGTAAGTTACAAAATTAGATGCATGTGTAGCTTATGTTTTACAGAATGCACAGGATATATTCTAAGAATGTTTTTTTTCCAGAAAGATCTGCAGTATGCCCAACACTGCCAGTTTTGTGCCACAAGGCAGAGGTACCACTCATCAAATATTTCCCAAGAAGCATCTACCTCTGTGTCTAAAAATAGTGGTTTAATTCTGAATTGATTGCCCTGAAAGCGTGCTTAATTTGACTTAAATAGCAGGTATGTTACAGAAAGTCTTTAAGTGGGGAATGATCATGACTTGTTTGTTCTCATGATTGACATATATGAACTTGTTAAAGCTTCTCAGAGTATTTGCATATATTTTGGAATGAAATCTAGTAGAACCTTTACTTGTGAATATTAAAAGATAAGACCAGAATTAACAATGGTGGAGAGTGGGAGAAGGTCTGGTGTTAAGCGTTATGCTGCCCTCTCTGTACATCACATCTGTTCATAAGTGTCAGGTCTCGGCCGGCTACAATAGCTCTCTCTAAAATAGCCGTGGTTTGTAATCACAGCACAGGTACTGACAATGTCCTGGTCAGCGAAGAGTTCCAATGATTTTTTTTTTTTGATGCTAGGTGCCATGGTGTTGCCAAAATCCTTAGCAACACAGACTGCTAGTTTTCCAAGAACCTTCTACCTTGAAGAACTCAGAGGATGGGAAGAAAGCTGCAGTCTAATCTAATTTGGTGTCTGATGTCACACTTGCACATTTGGTTGGTTTATATTGTGTCTTTGCATAACACCGGTTGCAAAGTTGTGGGGCTTTGATTATCTTGCAAAAGCTCCCGTGACTGTTTATGGTTTTTCTTCATGGAAGATGTATCTGTGGTGGCCTTCTGGGGGGGTTAGTAGAAGACTTGTCCTGTACCCGCTGTCCTCTCCAGACTTCTGCAGCTTTTAGCTTTTTTTTTTTTCAGAGTTGCAAACAAGCTGAAAACAATACCTAGCCTTGTCTAGAATGATGGATCTCTTCACTTAATGTATACTTTAATGCTTAATGTATATCCTTTGACAAAAATGCCCAATTCAAGAAGACTGGGACAAGAGCATGGAAGGCTAGTTACCACTCTCATGCATAAATGAATCGAAATGTCAGACGTCAGACTTTGAATTTTTTAGGTAGTGTATGTAAAGCACTTTTGGTAGCTGAACTCAAGATTTTTATCGTCTTTTGTATAGGCGGGCTCCCACAGAGAAATCTACTGTCGAGGATCTCAGTAGTGGGAGGGACCGGGCCCCAAATTGAACAAGATGGCTTTGGATGGCAGAATGTTCTTGAAAATGGGAAATAGTGAGATAGGGAAAAGATGGGTGGTCAAAAGGAGGGTGGCAACGCCTGCGCTGAGGTTTCAGTAGCTGTGGGAAGGGAGAGAGTTCCAGGCTGAGCTGGCCTGGAAGTTAGCTCGTCTTAAGGGGACACAGCACCCCTGCACTGACAAACAGGAGGCACTGTGTCACAGGGAGGGATGGAGGATGGTACAAGATGAGACCAGGTAGAGCCTGGCATTTATGCAAGGGAAGCAAGATGCAGTTTGAAAAGATCACTCTGACCTCTGTGCAGACAGGATGGGGAAGAGGAGAGCAGCAGGGAAACCAGAGAGGAGCCAGGTTAAATGTGATCGTGCGTAAGGTATCTAGTACTGCTCCAACATGTAGTGGCTCTCTAAATAATTTAAGCACTCTCATCGTTTCCTTGGACCCTGTTGTTCCAACCCACAACAGTCTTCACCCAGATTGACTTTGCTTAGCTTCTTATGCAGAGACCTGCCAGCAGATGAGCAGGACTTGCTACACCTGCTGGCGCACGAGGAGCTTGTCTACTACACAATGATTCTGTCTTCAGCAGTTCTGCCGTCTGCTGCCTCTACCTCCTCCTGCTGCATGGCAGAGGGTTAGTGGAGTATTTGGAGAGCCGACTTGTGGGATTATTTGTGTTGGGCTAAGCAGGCATCTTTGCAGGAGCTCCTCTCAAGACTATGCATGCGCATAGTGTCTCCTCAGGCAGAGGATGGCATTTCTGAACCCGATTTCTGGAGGCTAAAGCATTGCCAGACACACTTTGGAAAACTCTTTGGAACTGGTTAGGCAAATATTTTTTCAGGGTGTCTTGGTTAAAAGTAGACGGTTTCAAGCTATATTAAAAATGAATTCTCTTGGAAAACCTGTTTGGGGGCAGAGAATTAATAGCATAGCTGGAAAATCGGGTGTGGGGCATTTGCAGAACTGGAGAGAGCAGCCGACTTAGCAACCAGTCACAGGCAATGGAGCAGGTCCTCACCAGGGATGGTTGAAGCTCCAGTCTTCAGCCTCTTGTCTTGGCTAGAGGTTCAGATTCCAGGAAGGGACTGCGTGGTAGATTTCCAGCCCCCAGCCCTGCACCTCTCCCAATCAGTGTTGAGAAGAGAACTGTAGGGTACTTCCGATCAGATCATTTACTATAATTTACTTTGCCAATACCCTGCTAGCAACTCTCATTCATTTCTACTTTCCTGTTCTACGCAGTGCTGCAGTGACCGTCACTGTCTGATATCTTTGCTAACACACATAAGAAGTTTGGAGTTGCTTTTACATATGGGAACTATTGGGTCAAAGAATATAAATATTTTAAAGTTCAGTATTACCAGCTTTCCTTGAAAAGCAAAACAACAACAACCACAAACAAACAACAAAGCCCCCACTGTTGTAGACCTTTAGTGTTGAGAAGTGAATATGTGCCACACCTCTGCCAACCCTGGGGATCTGTGACACACTGTTTTTAGAAGGAATTCAAATTGGATGAAATTACTTGTTCCCAGCTGGGGAGATTTCTGGTCTCTGTGAAGCAGGGGAGATTTTGGCAGGCTCTCTAGATGACTGAAGTAACCAGTTTAGTCGTCTGGAGAAATCTGTGGGTCTAAAGCAACCCCACTTGCATAAACCGTGCTGAGTGGCAGTCGTGTCCCTAGACACTGATTTCCTCTGACAGCTGGGGCACAGAGCCAGAGACACCCAGTATGTGTCTTTTGTAGCCCATTTCCCTCTTTTTAACCACTGTACTATTTATGGAAGAGAGAAAAGATACAGCTTCAAGTGCACGTCTTTGAATGACTTTACCTGTTTTCAGTTTTCATGTGTAATTTTGTTGAGTTAGTTTGGTGTATGTGCAGATATGTAGCCCTATGTCTGTGTGTTGCCAGGTGAGCAGAAGGGAAGACATGTCTTCTGAGGGCATCAGATCTCACTACAGATGGTTGTGAGCCACCATGTGGTTGCTAGGATTTGAACTCAGGACCTTCGGAAAAGCAGTCACTACTCTTAACCGCTGAGCCATCTCTCCAGCCCCTATTTGGTGTTTATTATCTACAAAGTAGCAGGGATGAGCATCACATGTGGCCATGTGGAAGAAGCCACGTCCTGAGTGAGGCTACCCAAGCTTTTGGTGTGGGTTGTCTCTTTCCAAGGAGTGATCAGGTTGTCAGGTTAATAATGACACCCCCATTATTAAAAATCAAGAGGAGACCCACATTAAACCCGACACTCACCCCTCCTTTTCCTGTCACGACTTTTTACAACCTGATCTACCGCTGTTCCTGTAATCTTCCTATTAGGTCATTGACCTTGAGGCTGCCACTCAAACCACACCTCCTTGTGGCTGACAGGCCCTGCTGTGGTTAGAGGACACAGATCTCAAGTGTGAGTTAGGAGAGCAAGCTTAGCCTTTCCCTTAAATAGCTACAAGATAAATGTAAGGTCCTACGAATACCTGCGTCCTTGGCATATAGGCCATTAAATTATCATCTTCCTATCAGCCCCTGAAAACCTATAAGCCTTGGAAAATCTCTGGTGGGCAGTTTCTCTGCAGGTTCTCCCTGCCCACCCAGTGCTATACATGAGGCCCTCCCTGGACACCCCCATGCTGTACATGAGGAGCCTCTCTCCTGTTCTTATAAGCTATTACTCCTCGTATTCTCAGAATGGTCCCATTGAGTCTTGTGCTCCTACTAAAGCTCATTCTTAAGGTTAATTGGCGCACGCCTGTAATCCCAGCACTTGGGAGGCAGAGGCAGGCGGATTTCTGAGTTCGAGGCCAGCCTGGTCTACAAAGTGAGTTCCAGGACAGCCAGGGCTATACAGAGAAACCCTGTCTCGAAAAACAAAACAAAAACAAACAAACAAAAAAAGGTTAATTGGTCTCAACTTCCTTCTCCATGAACCAACTAAATCTACAATTCATTTTGTTACAACCCCACTGTGGAGGTCCGAATGAGAATGGCCCTCATGGGCTTGTGGGTTTTGATGCTTGGTCCCCAGTTAGTGAAAAGTGTTTAGAAAGGATTAGGAGGTGTGGCTTTGTTGGAGAAGTTGTGTCACTAGGGGTAAGCTTGTAAGGTTTCAAAAGCCCACCCCAGGCCCAGTCTTTCTCTTTCTGCCTGCAACTTTTAGATCAGATGTGAACCCGAAGCACCATGCTTGCCTGTCTACTGACATTCTCACTGCAATAATGGTCATGGATTAACCAAGCAAGTCCCCAGTTAAATGCTTTTTTTAAAAAATAAGAATTGTCTTGGTCACGGTGTCTCTTCATGACAATAGGACAGTAACCAAGACAACCACTAAGGCTGAAAGAACTCCTCACCTTACGTTTTATGTAGGCCATCCCTCCTCTCCAGTATCCCAATACCCGCCTCCCTACACTGTCCATCATTCAAAACCTGGCATTGTTGGCAAAACCATCTGCATCCTTAACCTAAAAAATGTTATATGTTATTCATCCGAAGAAAACCCCATGAAAGTGAGGATATAGAGGGTTTTTGCTAAAGCCACAATCTGGCACTGGAGGATGGCATGGCTGTGACCCCCCTCCCCAAATCATCATATTCAGAAATAGCCTCTGTCTATGAGTCACCCAGCACACACAGCAAACCTCATAGTCCCCACAGATCAAGCGACCACATGAGAATGATATCAGGCATGATGAAAGACCCCTGACAGCTCCCAGGAGACCTGGATCCCTTCTGGAGGTGAGCACTGAAACTGGGTCAGAGCATGGTGTTCCTTACGAATGGAAAGCTCACGGGTGTGCACAGGTAGCTCAAGGAGGACCTGGGTCAGGGCAAAGCAACTTAGGTTCTCCCGTGAGCAGAGCTCAGGAAAGCATTGCTTGCCCCTGTGCTCCAACTCTTTTGAGTCGAACGGATTTCCCAGACACCCACCCACAGACCAACTCCCTAAGAATCACACCACTCTCAGAAACTCAGATCTCTGGTCCAGCAAATCTGGAGAGGAGCCTGGGACTCAGTATCGGTTTGCATTAAATTCTGGAAAAATTCAAACATGTAAAAGGAGAAAGGACAGTACAGTGGACCCTAGCCTCTCTGATTTGCTTTAGTCTGTGTAATTCTCAGGCATAGGACTTTAATTATACACAGTGTGCTTCTATCTTCACAAGATACAGGGGAAAAAAACCCCAAGATACCATTATATACCACAAAAGTTACTAGTGACTCCTTGGTATCATCGGAAGTCCTGTCTGTGTTTATGAATTCTCTATTGTCTTATAAAGTTTTACTTTTTCACATGAAGCCTAAATCAGTTTTAGTCAAACAATCAATCTTTAATCCATCAATGCACCCCAGTTTCAGTTTTCTTTTTTTTTTTTTTTTGGTTTTTCGAGACAGGGTTTCTCTGTATAGCCCTGGCTGTCCTGGAACTCACTTTGTAGACCAGGCTGGCCTCGAACTCAGAAATCCGCCTGCCTCTGCCTCCGGAGTGCTGGGATTAAAGGCGTGCGCCACCACGCCCGGCTCAGTTTTCTTAAAAGCCAGCGTTGCTTTCCTTTAGACTGACCCATAGCCTGGGGTCGTGTTAGCTGCACCCCACCTCGGTTAGACTTGCTAAAAATTAGTAATTTGACGTGGAGTCTAGGTTGGGCTTAAGTTCAAGTACAATGACAAGATTGCATAAGAGGAGGTTGGGTGCAGCCCCTCAGGGCACATGGGGTCTGCTGTGCCTCTGTGACAGGAGCAGCTGTTGGTCCCTAGGGTGTTTGTTGTTTCAATTGGCCATTGTTTTTTCAGTGACTCACAGAGCACTTCCCCTTGGGGACTGTCTGCTTAGCCCATGGTGCAGTTCATTGAAGACTGGCAGCCTAAGTGCTGGGTTCTCTCTAGTTTTCAAACTCACCCTGGTGCTGGCTGTCACTGTTGTCCTTCGGTATGGCCACTGTTGTGTTCAGGGTCTTGTAACCTTGTTGATGCTGGTGTGTCTGGTGGGCTATAGTCCTTCTCAGTTCTTATTCTTTGAATTCCTCTCTTTGGCCAGGGTGACCCTCTTTAAACTGCCCTTGAGTACTTTGATAGATAACATTGCTCCCCCAACCCCCAGAGCATTCTAGTTTTCAGAAATAACCCATTTTCCAAGCTCCTCTTGTACCCTTCTGCTTTAGACCTGAGACTGCCATCTCTCCAAGGAGCTTTAGTCATTATTAAAAAGACTTCTCAGAAGATGCCAGATGTCAATCTCTGGCCTCCACATGCATGTTCATGGGTATATTTGTACACATGTGCATACACACACACACACACACACACACACACACACACACACACACTACTCCTCAGGTGATTCTGACAAGACATCAAGCTTAAAGATTGTCCAGTTAGATCTGACTTTTTACTCTAGTCAACTGGAGTTGCTGTTGTTATCTTTTCTGCTAATTGACTACAAAAAAATGTAGCTTAAAACTACATTTAAAAAATTTTTTATTTTAAACTACAGAACTCTTTATTTTTAAAAAACTTATATAAGCCGAAACTTATATGTGACTTGTATTCCTTTTCCATGCTTGTTTTACTGTAAATTATAGAACCTTTTAAAATAAAAGAAGTGTGGGTATATAGTCCATATCCTAATTCTTCTCTGATCTAGAAATCCCACTTTTAAAAGATAGGTCACAGGAAAGAGTAGGAAAAAAAATACAGAAAAAGATGAATACATCAGAGTTTCATTTGGAATCTGTGAAACAAAAGCAAAAACACAACCTATATAAAAAAAAAAAACCCATGTATTTCAAACATCCAGAATGAAGGCAGTGGTTTGGTAGAATGCTGAGAGGTTGCTGGTAACAGTATTTATTACAAGGTCATTAAGTAATGCATAGGAGGGCGGTGCTGTCAGATGCAGGATTATATAGCAATTATGTTGTTTTATTACAATATGCACATGAAAAACTTTAAATGGAATATATTAATATGATAGAAGTAGGTTAACATATATCTTGGCGATTTCTCTCAGTCCTCCTTCCTTCCCGTCTTCCTTCATTTTTTTTCTTTTTTTCTCTCTTTCTTTCCTTTTGCTAACTGACTTAAATATGGATTTTTAAATATGGATTTTTAAATATGGATTTTATAATTCCGTAAGCCCATTTTAATTTATTTACCATCTATGTGACTTGGAAAGAACAGGTGTCCGGGATGGGCACACACAGAAGAGGTGACAGAGTGGGGGAGGACGTAAAACCACGAGGCAGAGGAGGGCCAGGGGGCAGGTGATGAGGCAGTTCTGCAGCTCAGCCTGCTGTCAACGTGCTCACCCACACACTCCCTGCCACACGAGTGGCCTTGGCTCTACCGGTCCCTGTCGCATGACAGACACGTCATCCCTGGGGAGTATTGAGGAATGTTTTTTGTTTTTTTTTTTTTTCCTCCAAGGACGTCTGTCTTGTGGATTGGTGGTGGGGTGATTGTCTAGCCTGGCATAGGGAAGCCTTTGGTAGTGAATGGATGGTAGTTAGGTACTGGGGCTTGCCCTTTAATGGTTAGATATTGAACACACTCTCCTGGGTTGTGTTCTTCCTATCTGGAACCCTTCACCTCCACCTCTTCCATCTAGATGGGAGGAAGGGGAGAAGCCCACATCCAGCCACCAGCCTACCCCCAATCTATCTGACTCAACTTCATGGCACCTCCTTAAGAGCACATATTGTTTTTTCTCTTTCTTAAGAGGGTATGAAGGGGGTGAGGATGGGAAGACAGGGAGGAACCTTGTTACAAAGCGTTGGGAGTGGCAGGCAGAGACTTTCTAACTCCTTCTGTGGGCACCTGGTGGGTTTAGAACGAGGGAGGGATGGAAACTAATTTAGGAGAGCCAGTTGCAGTGTGTTTCAAGTATCAGCTGGGTGTTCTGGCACGGACCCAAAGTCCAGGCATGGAAAGAAGACTGGCTGTTAACTTAGAGTGAAGAAGTAAGGCAGTAGCTATGAGACACACTTCCCAAGATCTTCTCATTTATATATTTTATGAGGTTTCCATAGAAGCCTACTTCTCAGAAGACCTGACGAGTGGCGAGGCAGACTAGACAGGTTCCAGGGAGGCTTCGTGGCAACAGAGTGAGGGTTTCAGACATGTCACAGTGTGAAAGGAGAAGTGGCTTGGTTGATAGTTCAGGTCTCTGGTTAGAAACAGTTTACTTTTAAAGTTTAACTTCGTTTTCTTTTCTGAATTTTATTTTATGTGCATTGATGTTTTGCCTGCATGTCTGTCTGTGTGAGGGCATTGGATCCCCTGGAACTGGAATTATAGACAGTTGTGAGCTGCCATTTGGCTGCTGGGAATTAAACCCCGGACCTGTGGAAGAACAACTAGTGCTCTTAACCTCTGGGCCTTCTTTCCAGTCCCTAAGTTTAACTTCTTAAAATTTAAATAAGTGGCAGGGAAAGTGGCGTCGGCAGCTGCGTGGGGGCGAGGTGGGAGGTGCGAATGGGAGCCGGAGGCTGCAGCGGCACGGAAGTGGATGCAGCAGTCCCCAGCCTGATGGCCTCCGGAGTGACTGGGAGTGTGCTCTTCATCCCCTTGTCATCCTTATCATCTCAGACCATTGGATCCGCATGCGCTCCCCGGAGGGCGGGCTATGCAGGTGACTGGGGCTCTGATCGGGAAGCAGGAGGGGCGAAATATCGAAGTAATGAACTCCTTTGAGCTGCTGTCCCACACCATGGAAGAGAAGATTATCATTGACAGAGAATATTATTACACCAAGGAGGAGCAGTTTAAACAGGTTTTCAAGGAGCTGGAGTTTCTGGGTTGGTATACCACAGGGGGGCCACCTGACCTCTCAGACATCCATGTCCATAAGCAGGTTTGTGAGATAATTGAGAGTCCTCTCTTTCTGAAGTTGAGCCCTATGACCAAGCACACAGATCTTCCTGTCAGCGTTTTTTAGTCTGTCATCGATATAATCAATGGAGAGGCCACAATGTTGTTTGCTGAGCTCACTTACACTCTGGCCACTGAGGAAGCTGAATGGATGGGTGTAGACCATGTGGCCTGGATGACAGCAACAGGCAGTGGGGAGAACTCCACTGTGGCTGAACACCTGATAGCTCAGCATAGTGCTATCAAGATGCTGCACAGCCGTGTGAAGCTCATTTTAGAATATGTCAAGGCCTCTAAAGCAGGAGAGGTTGCCTTCAACCACGAGATCCTTTTGGGAGGCCTATGCCCTATGTCACTGTCTTCCAGTTCTCAGCACTGACAAATTCAAGACAGACTTTTAAGATCAATCCAATGACGTGGGGCTCATGGCCTACCTCGGCACCATCACCAAAACGTGCAACACAATGAACCAGTTTGTGAACAAGTTCAACGTCCTCTATGACTGACAAGGCATTGTCAGGCGAATGAGGGGACTGTTTTTCTGATGATGGTTCTGGAAAGGATGGTGTACGGGGCTCAGACAGCTGTTCCATGGAACTGAGTACCACATTCCCTTTAGAGAAACTCATTAAAAAAAGAGCAGTCCCTTAAAAAAAATTTAAATGTGTGTGTGTGTGTGTGTGTGTGTGTGTGTGTGTGTGTGTGTGTGTGTATTATGGCTATATCTGCTAGTCAGTGAATGAATACCCAGTTTTTAAAAATAATTTCTCTATGATAATGATATATATATATATATATATATATATATATATATATATGTGTGTGTGTGTGTGTGTGTGTGTGTGTGTATATATGTGTGTGTGTGTATGATATATATATATATATATATATATATATATATATATATGCCCTTTATCTACATGTATATTTGTGCACCATGTGTGTGCTTGATGCCCTTGGAGGTTAGAAGAGATGTTGGTTCCTGTGATGGTTTGAATATGCTTGGCTCAAGGAATGACACTATTTGGAGGTGTGGCCTGTTGGAGTAGGGGTGTCACTGTGGGCATGAGCTTTAAGACCCTCACCCTAGCTGCCGGAATTCAGTCTTCCACTAGTAGCCTTTAGATGAAGATATAGAACTCTCAGATCCTCCTCTACTGTGCCTGCCTGGATGCTGCCATGTTCCTGCATTGATGATACTGGACTGAACCTCTAAACCTGTAAGCCAGCCCCAATTAAATGTTGTCCTTTATAAGACTTGCCTTGGGGGCTGGCGAGATGGCTCAGTGGATAAGAGCACTGACTATTCTTCCCAAGGTCCTGAGTTCAAATCCCAGCAACCACATGGTGGCTTACAACCACCCGTAATGAGATCTGATACCCTCCTCTGGTGCGTCTAAAGTCAGCTATAGTGTACTTATGAATAATAATAAATGAATCTTTGGACTGGAGAGAGCAGGGACTGAGCAAACAGGACTGACCGGAGCGAGCAGGGTTGACCGGAGCGAGAAAAAAAAAAAAAGAAAAAAAAAAAAAAAGACTTGCCTTGGTCATGGTATCTGTTCATAGCAGTAAACCCTAACTAAGACAGATCTCTTGGAATTGGAGTTACAAACAGTTGTGAGCTTGCCTTGTGGGTTCTGGGAATCCATCCAGGTCCTCTGGGAGAGCTGCCAGTGCTCTTAACGTCTGAACCTTCTCTCTAGCCACCATGCCCAGTTCTGATGTAGGTTCTGGGGATCCAAACTCAGATCCCATGCTTTCTCTTTAAGCACATAGCCATCTCCACAGTCCCCTCCCCCGACATTAACTTGCCTTGGATCTATGTTCTTGTCATTGCCTATAAATCTGCCTTGTTCTTAGCTGACAGACATTTGAATTGTTCCTATTTTGTTTTATTGCACATGTGGTACGAACAGGCTTTGAGCATTCTAAGAGCACTTCAAGGAATATCTCCACGGAAAGAAAATCCCTCAAGGTGGAATTGCTGTAATCAAGAGTAGGGACATTCTACGTTTTGACGGGCTTTTAAATCTCCCTCTTCAAACATACCAATACTTTTTTCCTGAGGGACAGGGGCTGTGGAGCCAAGGAGGTAGGGTAAGGTAGAAGGAGGAGGGAGCCGACGTGAAGGGAAGAGCCAAACCTGAAGGGGAAAGACAAGGCTTTGATTAATATTCAGTTGTCACTCTACTGAAATTATTAATTTGTGAATAGATGGCTCTGGAGTCTTTTTTTCCCTTCATTTCCAACCCCCCTGACAGCCCCAAATTATGGAACTCATCCTGACCTGGAGGCTAAAAGAGACAGGAATGAGTTTGAGGGTGAAGGTGATAACCATTGATATACTTGGCCTGGGTCACAGGGAATAGAACTGGGCGTCTCCTGGGAAACCTGGCTTCTGAAGGTCAGGGCTGACCTCACTGTGTACTCATGGTGCCTGAGGACCAGGGAGCAGCTTGGCTGGGTTGCTGGCAGGAACATTTAATGACTCCCCTGGAGTGGCTCATTTTGGAACTTCACTCGTTCTAGAGCATGGTTCCCCAGACCAGGAGCAGCAGCAGCCGTGGGAAATGGTGATTCTCGGCCTGACTCTGGGTCTGCAGAGTCCAGAGGGGACACAGCAGAGATGATTTCCAGGAAAGCATCTGTATTCTGCCCTTTCTGGGGGGCAGAAGTGACTTAGGGACAGCACCTCCCCTCCTGTTCCAGTGAGAGAGAGCCCTTGTGCGTGTGCCAAAGTCTCCCAGGAGGTCAGCTTGCTTTTTCTCTTCTCCATCATGAATGTAATCTATTGGGCTAATAAAATACCACAGAGGCCTCATTCTGTAGGTCCCCCGGTGGATTCAAGATAGAGTCTCTAATAAGCACTTCCCACATACGGGGATAAGGGAGAGCTATGCAAAGAAGAATAACCTAACGGACTTAGTAATGGTGTGAGCCCTGCTTTGGAGGAGATAAAAACCACTGTGTTCGCTAATAGCTTCACCATCATATTTTAGAGTCCAGGAAGTTACACATATCAAAGGTAAATATCTTTGTCAGGAAAGGGGCCTCTTGGGATGCAGAGAATATGAGGATATTAGAACTGAAAAGGGCAGCTTGAGATGGTAATAAAGTCATGTCTCGTCGAGGAATAATATTGAAAAATGCTAACACAAATGATTGAAACTCTCCACGGAGTGAGCACGTTAGTTCAGTAGAATGGGCCTCGGAGACACTGTGTGTGCAGAAATGGAATTCCAGAGGTGTTCCGGGCATGATGGATGAACCAGGTCTGCATGTCTCCATTGCCTAGAGTGGGCAGATGTCACTGGAGCTTGACGCTGGAGTATAGAGAAACTGACCCAATGTTCCAAGTGGGCAGAGACCTTTCATTGTACTCTGAGATGGGGGCACAGGCTGAGGGTAAATGTGGGGTGGTGAACCTCCCCCACCATAAGAGTAGGGGGAACCCCAAACCCCATGTAGAATCCTGAGGCTAATGGCAGGGTGAACATTTTTGCTTCTATAGTTCCATGCCATGTGGAGGGGCAGGAATGAGATTTCCCCTCCCCCCACCCACGTTTCTCTTAACTCTATTAGTACTAATGAGCCACCCTGTGCTGGGCCTCCCTCCCGGAAGCGGGGGAGGTGGAAATTCTGACAACAGCAAGAGAGCTAGAGAACAGGCATCCTTTCCCTTCTCTGAGGTCCCCATTATAGAGGTGCCTGTGAGCGCAGGGACCGGATCATAAAGACAGCACCTCTGCGGGGCTCACTCTCTGCATCCTATTTTAATATTTTCTTGATAGCACCTTCCCATAAAAGGAACCTCTGAGTTGCCCTGAGGCCAACTGGCTACATCTGTGCCCACTGGAGATACGTTGAGGGCGAGGGTGCAAGAGTGCACTGGTGAAAGTCTGATTCACAGAATTTTTCCCTAAGCTGCAGGCGAGAAAAAAATAAAGATGGGTTCAAGGTGTTGTAGTAGATGACAAAGGCTGGACAGAACATAATTGCTTTCCCAAGTCCCTGACATCAGGCAGGCAACAAAAATACGACTTTGGTATGAGCAGCCTGGAGCTGCTGGGAGCTACTTGCTTGTGATGCCAGCCCAGGGCCTTTCTTGTTCGCCTTCGAGGCATTTGCAATGAGAGGGGACATGATATTGTCGGAAGGGTTTGCAAATAACGCCGTGTGACAGTCTTTAATATTTGTGGGCATCTTGACCTTGTAAGATTGAAAAGACAGCCTTAATGAAGCAATCTTCTTGAGATACACTGCTTCACGCCCCCACCCCGCACCGAGTGACCTTTTCTTGGGAGAACAGGCTTCTTGTGCTAGCGGCTTTTCCTCTTTCTGGGCTCATTCTTTCTGATAGGATTAACAGGTCCCTAGCCTCTTGCCTCTGATGCTGTGATTGGAGGCTGCAGTTGGTGAGCAGAAAACAACTTGCAAGATGAATTCCTATCTCGGGTCCTGCAGTGATCTTGGTAGCAAGGAAGAGATACAAGGCGGGAAAACACGGGCACCCGTGGTACATATAGAGGCTGTTGAAACACAAGTGGTTTGCGGAGCTGTGGCTTGCCTCGCTGGATCTGGGCAGACGCCCTTCTCTTCTCTGGCTAGTGCCTGTAAATCCTGAAGACCTAGCAGGCTGCATTCCTGCAACCTGCCAGAATGAACTGCAGCGTGGATGTGGATATGTAATGGAGTCCTTTCCTCCCCTGCCTCTGACATTTGTATTCTCCTCTGTAAAATAAGCTGGGTCAAAAACATAGGCACAGCCTTGCTCCACCCACGTCACTTAACAATGCCACGGTCCTGTTTTCGTTTTTAGAAATGATTTTTTTAAAAAAGGAGAATTAATACAGGGAAATACATTAGTGTTAGCAGGCATTAGGTGAAAAAGCAAGGCGCAGAGACCCTGGTGAGTGGGGCTTGATACTTTACAAATTAGGGTTCCTTCCTGTGGCTTCCTGTTGAGAGTTAGTGTATCCTAGAGTTTTTAGGAAAGACCTCCCCCCAACAGTTGAAGTGGTCTCAGGGGCACCCTGTGTTTGATACTCTGTTATTCTTGTCTTTGCATTGAGGACCAGAGAGGCTGAGATCAAAGGCCAGGGGCTTCTCAGACCCTTTTGGTCTTACTGAGGGTGGAGAGGGGTGAGGGATGGGTGGGTAAGAGGTGGATTCTGCTCTCATGTCAATGGCTTTCCCTCATAATACAGGCTTCTGTTTCTGTCTTTTCAAATCTTTTCCCCATTACTTTCTTTAGTTGATAAATCATTACATTTCTTGTTCTTTCTGGAAGGTCCCCCCCATCTATATTGGGGGATTTCTGGAAAAATAATAACTTAAGAGATGAGATTGAGTTAATTGCCAAACCATACAGCTAATATTAAGCATTTTTATTTCTTAGATTAAAATGTTTATTGCAAGCAGTGTATTATGTAGTATATTTGGAAATGTCTGGAGTGTGCAGACCCCCGGATGCTTTGATCTTTCATTTTTATTGAGTAATTGGAAATAAAAGAATCTTATTTGATGCATTTTGAGTTTTCAAAGAAAGATAATGTTCTAAAGCCATAACCTCAAAGAACTAAGCAGTCTCTCAACTGGAGCCCATTATTTGAATCTGTACTTTTAATAGAAACATTTAACTCAGAATTCATTGATCTGGAAATTCAGCCTACTTGCTTTAAACTGCACAATTGGTTTTTCCTAACACATCTGTTGAAATGTATTGAACATTCACTACAACCTGTCATTAGGGAGATGTCGAAAGACCCAGCCACGAAGCATTTGCCAAGTCAGTTGGCCTGGGGGAGGTTCTGTGCTTAGCTGCTGCCCTCTGAGGAGGAGCAGGGCTACTTAACCTGAGCCTGCAGAGGGGTCAGGTGAGGACCTGGCCATTTGATTTCCGCTTTACTAACCGGGTCAAGCTGCTTTCATGGCTTTGCTGGTACTTAAGTGTTATAGCTTCCCCAGCGCCTGCATCCTAGCTTCTCCCGGTGCCTGCTCTGAGCTCCCATGCTTCATTCACCGTCCTCTGTCTGTGACGGGCAGAGACTGAGTGTGAACCACTTTCATGGCTGTCACTGTCTTCAGCGTCATCTACATTTCACGATTTGTCATGTGTCATAATTAAACTAGCTTTTAAGCTTTCAAAAGCAAATAATACTCCTTAAAAGCAAATCCTGCGTGGGGGTGGGGGTGGGGGGAGGGAGACACGTGGATTTAGAAATGGCGTACCGTGAAAACCTATACAGCTACTGTCAGCAGAGTGACTCTTGGCTCAGAACATCCTATTTGAACCCAGAAGACCATCCACCGGCTCTCCATCTGAGAACATACTCATGTTTTTAAAGATTTATTTTATTTTATGTATATGAATACACTGTAGCTGTACAGATGGTTGTGAGCCTTCATGTGGTTGTTGGGAATTGAATTTTAGGACCTATGCTTGCTCCAGTCAATCCCGCTCGCTCCGGCCCAAAGATTTATTTATTTATTATTATACACAAGTACACTGTAGCAGACTTCAGATGCACCAGAAGAGGGTGGCAGATCTCATTATGGGTGGTTGTGAGCCACCATGTGGCTGCTGGGATTTGAACTCAGGACCTTTGGAAGAGCAGTCAGTGCTCTTACCCACTGAGCCATCTCGCCAGCCCAAACATACTCATTTTACGGATGCACTTGCACCAACAGCTAAGGGTGGGCAGGGGACCTGGACATGTTGATAGGAATTTCCACCATAGACTCTAAATCAGGCAGTGGCATACAGGAGGATAATACCCAACTGCTATTCATGCCAGTGGCTTCATCTGCGTGAGGCTGGGGCAGTCTCTTGGCCCCTCTACCTGGAGTAGACTTCTTGACTCTATCCTTCATGAGCTTGACTCTTCTGCTCTCTTCTTTGCCTGGTGAGTGGACCCCTCCCCATAGCCCCTTAACAGAATCTATTTCTATCTGCCAATCAAACCCAGTTCCCATTCTGACTGATAAACTCTTGACAGGGTTTCGGGGAGACACAGGCTGGTGGGATGTTTCTCAATGGTAGACAATAAACATTTGCATTTTCAATTATATATTTACCATAAGGCACACTGAGAAAACCTATAAACATGGTATTATTGCTTAGAATAACTGAAAAATCCATGTGCTTAAGTTTAAAAATGTTGTTTTGAAGGAAATCATGAAGTGATTGGCTATCTGTGGCTGTAGGGAGAAATGCGAATGGGATGGATCAAAGTCACAGGGCACCACCACAGCTACGTGGGAAAGAAAACTCTAGATTTGGGTTTAGGGAAATTCTCTATACTGTCAGGGCCAGGGATGTTAGAGTTAAGAGAGGCTGGAAGCAGTCAAAACTGGGGGAACTCTTCTGCCATGGCTTGGGGGAAAGCCCATGGTTTAGAGTTGATCTGGGTTGAACTTCTCTGAGATCCCCAGATGACCCTTCACACATCCCTTTGTATAGCAGTGAGAATCTGGCCCAGAACCTAATGTATGTTGAATCTCAGTGGTCAAATTCACAGTATCTGGAACCAGCTAAGAGACATGTCTATGGGCACATACCTGGAGGGATTGTCTTGATTACGTTAATTGAAGTAGGAAGTCTCAATGGGGGTGGCACCTTCTGGTGGCAGGTAAACAAAAGGGGGTCCAAGGGAAAAAATCTTTTAGTTTCTGCCTGGTTCCCTTTCTATCTCGCTGGACAGTCCAGTTACCCAGCTTGAGATTTCCTCAATTCAGTTGCTGTGACGGCCGCTACTGCTGAACTCCTTCCCTGGTAACAACTCAGCTTTGTGAGTTTCCAACCTGGTTTCTCTAGAAATCCTTCAGGTCTCAGCACCAGAGGATTATGGAGACACTCGGCCTTGTGGAATCAGTGGGTACCAGGTACACAGCTTCTCCAGTATGAAAATACCTATTCTGGACTCTAGTCAAGCCAGAATCTATTTTAATGTGTGTTCATTCCGTTGGTTCCTTTTCTGATTAATAAATACACTAGCTAAATGTCAGTCACAATACTATACCTTTCTCCCTACTGTGTCCCCCCCGCCCCTTCTTAACCTGAAGGTATTGCACACCCAGATGAGGCAGAGCAGAGAAAGGTGCTCTGAGACCCCTCCTCAGGTCTCCACCTTGTCCTCCTCCCTCCCTTCGTGTGTGTGTGTGGGGGCGGCGGCGTGGGCTTTGAGAATGCATAGTCTGCCCCGCTGCTGTCTGTTTTGTGTTTCTGGTTGAAGGTAGGATCTCTCAGCCCCCTGCTATGCTGGCCCCGGCTGCCATGCCTCCCTGCCATGGTAGAGTCTCCCCCAGGAATTCCAATGCCAAATAAACTCCCTCTCCCATGGATTTATTTCCCTGATCCTGCTGTAATATTTGGGACAGAAGTAACAGTTGTGGAGTGAGAGTCTTATATTATCCACCAAACGTATCTAGGATCAAGCACTTTTCTTAGAATTTGTGAGATCTTATTTTGATCTTTTGAGTGAAGCTAGTTAAAGGCTTTTAGGGATGAGTGGGTTTACAATCTGCTGAAGGCCATGGAGCTTTGTGTCCAGTAGGCTCCTGCTCAATGCCTTGAAAAAGTATCGCCGCAGACGACAGTGGCACGGCGGCGAGCACCCAAGAACGCCACAGCAAAGACACAGCTGCGCCCAAAGAGCACATCTCAAACATATAAAGGCCTGAAAAATGGAAACTGGAAGTTTCCTTCCACTCCCAGAGCTTATCTTCAGAGCAAACATTGTAAGTAGTCTCTGTCCTAAATTCACCCAGCATTTGCCATCATAAATTGATGTAATATCCACATGTTGGTCTTCCTTCTTCATTTTCTTGTGTTTTGCAAATTGTATCTTGGGTATTCTAAGTTTCTGGGTTAATATCCACTTATCAATGAGTGCATGTCAAGTGACTTCATTTGTGATTGGGTTACCTCAGGATAATATCCTCCAGATACATTCATTTGCCCAAGGATTTCATAAATTCATTGTTTTTAATAGCTAAGTAGTACTCCATTGTGTAAATGTACCACATTTTCTGTATCCATTCCTCTGTTGAGGGACGTGTGGATACTTCATTCCTCCTTAGAAAAGGGAACAAAAGGGCCGGGCGTGGTGGTGCACGCCTTTAATCCCAGCACTCGGGAGGCAGAGGCAGGTGGATTTCTGAGTTCGAGGCCAGCCTGGTCTACAGAGTGAGTTCCAGGACAGCCAGGGCTATACAGAGAAACCCTGTCTCGAAAAACCAAAAAAAGAAAAAAAAGAAAAAAAAAGGGGAACAAAATACCTATGGAAGGAGTTACAGAGACAAAGTTTGGAGCTGAGACAAAAGGATGGACCATCCAGAGACTACCGCACCCGGGGATCCATCCCATAATCAGCCACCAAACACACACTATTGCACATGCCAGCAAGATTTTGCCGAAAGGACCCTGATATAGCTGTCTCTTGTGAGGCTATGCCAGTGCCTGGCAAGTACAGAAGTGGATGCTCACAGTCATCTATAGGATGGAACACAGAGCTCCCAATGGAGGAGCTAGAGAAAGTACCCAAGGAGCTGAAGGGGTCTGCAACCCGATAGGTGGAACAAGAATATGCACTAACCAGTACCAGAGCTCATGTCTCTAGCTGCATATGTAGCAGAAGATGGCCTAGTCTGCCATCATTGGGAAGAGAGGCCCCTCGGTATTGCAATCTTTATATGCCCCAGTACAGGGGAAGGCCAGGGCCAAGAAGTGGGAGTGGGTGGGTAGGGGAGCAGGGCTGGGGGAGGGCATAGGGAACTTTCAGGATAGCATTTGTATATCAGTGCCTGGCAAACACAGAAGTGGATGCTCACAGTCAGCTATTAGATGGAACACAGGGTTCCCAAGGAAGGAGCTAGAGAAAGTACTCAAGGAGCTGAAGGGGTCTCCAACCCTATAGGTGGAAGAACAATATGAACTAACTAGTACCCCCAGAGCTCATGTCTCTAGCTGCATATGTAGCAGAAGATGGCCTAGTTGGTCATCATTGGGAAGAGAGGCCCCTTGGTCATGCAAACTTTATATGCCCCAGTACAGGGGAAGGCCAGGGCCAAGATGTGGGAGTGGGTGGGTAGGGGAGCAGGGTGGGGGATGGGGGAGGGTTTAGGGGACTTTCGGGATAACATTTGAAATGTAAATGAAGAAAATATGTAATAAAATTGAAAAAAAAAGAAAATATCTAATAAAAAATAAAAATAAAAGGACACTATATTGGCTTCCAATGTAAAAAAAAAAAAAATTGATGTAATATGTCTGTGCCTCTGCTTCTTGATTTACCAGCCTTAAATGGAAACTTTTAATTTCCCTCTACCAAGAAGGAAGGCTCAGAGAACAATGGGAGTGTATATGAAGAAAGTTCAGGATAAACGTGTATGTTTGTGTGTGTGTGTGTGTGTGTGTGTGTGTGTGTGTGTGTGTGTGTGCACGCATGCGCATATGCAAGAGAGAGAGAGAGAGAGAGGGAGATAGAGAGAGAGAGAGAGAGAGTCAACGCACAGCCCACTGAATTTGTTCTTAGCTTAAATAAAAATGAAATAAAAGTACATGTTAGCTCTGAGTACCACCGCTTGTGGCTTGTTACTTTGCCTTCATCTTTTAGAGGCTGTCATCTGAGATGATTCATACAGAGTTCTCTCTCCCCCTCCCTTTCCTTTTCTTCCCCTCCCCTTCCCAGTCTCCCTCTCTGCCTTAGGTCACGTCTGTCAGATTCATAACACCGTGTTTTACCAAAGATTGTTTCACTTGTGGTTCAAACAAGACCTCCATCCTGTCTTCACTCCGAATTCGAAAACCTGTTGACAGCCTTCGAAAAAAGGCTGTTAGGTAAGTATCATCCCATTGAACCAGCTATGAGCTGAAGCATATAGCAGAAGATTCAACCATTTAGAAAACAATCCCAAGCAACCTTTCAGGGTTGGGTGTGGCTCGGGAGTAGAACACTTACCTATGTGCATGGAGCTTGGAGTTAAGTTCCTATCGCTGAGAAAAATAAAGTAAAAGAAGCAAGACAAAACACAAAAACAAAACAAACAAACAAACAAAAAACATGAAGAATTAAAACAAAACAGGACAACCATCCTTGCTACTGAGGGAGACTTTCCCCTAATTCTCAGTACCAGTGAATTTTCCCCTTAAACTTTCCTTCACATCTGTAAACGGCGTGTTTAATGGAACGGTACATATGTTGTTTTAGCTCATTGAGTTTGGCTTACTTAGTTCTTTCCACTAAGATATGGAATAAATCTTTTGGTTTTTAACTGGGAATGTGTTTTACTTTAATACTCGACTCGATGGTTACCAAGGCATACACTCTTGGTAGAAAATAAGTTTCCATTAGACCAAGGAGATGGCCCATCACAGCGGATGGTTTCTTCCTGTCTGGTATGATTGCATAGTTTTACTAGAATTACTATTTGACAGGTGTCAAATTTCCTGAATATATTTTTCATATCTCTCCCTTTCTTGCTGTATTTTAATTCTTTCATTCCCACCTCCATCCCCTTTTTGACCAGGTCTCATGATGGAGCCCTGGGTGTCCTAGAGCTCTCAGAGATCTGCCTGCCTCTCCATTCCCAAGTGCTAGGATTAAAGGCTACCACAGCAGCTTTGACCATACATTTAACTGCTAGTCTCTCGCTTTTTGAGAATAGCACTGAGTACCTGCATGAGCTTCTGCTTTAGATATCTGAGTTTTCTTGAAATGAGAACCCTGTGTGATATAATACGGGCCTTCCTTGGCAAGAAAAGTCCGGTGGATATCCTGGGAGATCCCATCTGCCAGGAGGGCTTCAAGGTGTGCCTCTGCCCAGTCAAAGCAGCACTGTAGAGCCCTGACTGTTCCTGCCTGTCACATGATCCACAACAGGTCTTTGAGGCACTCACAGGCACACCCCCTGCCTTTACACCACACCCTCACCCCCATTTCGTCCCTCTTTCCTCCTCAATCCAACCAACCAGGCCCTTTCCAGGAGTTTCCTTCAATTTCTGGTCTGCTACTGAGGGCTACACCTTTCCTGGTAGCCAGGGAACGGGATAACACGCTCTGGGTGTACTCATATAGAGACCCATCCTTAGGAGCCATGAGCTGGGAGTTTTTCTCTAGTGTTAGATCTGAGATCAAATGCCCTGTATAACCCCTTTCACAGAGCGTATCAGGTGCACCTATGGACTGATTTTTAAGGTAACTAATATGTGTTGGTGTCTAGATGCCTAATTAGCAGGAGGAAGATGCTGCTTCTGCACATTCTTTGGCTAATTAGATCTGCTATGAAATCATTCACTTGATGACCACCCTAATGAAGCCAATAAAGACCTCTTTTGAGGCAGCCTATTCTCCCTACCTGAAGCGCCGCACCTCGCTCAGCTACATGGGCCCCAGCACGAACAGACTCATTATCTCCCAAATTCTGATGTCTGTGTTCACGCTCTGTTGGTTTCATTAGATACAAAATAAAATCGCTGCCTATTAAAATTGCATTAAAGCACTAACTTTAACCGCCAAAAGCCGAGGATCTTAGAGCCTAAGCTGCCGTTGAGCCTCCTGGGCGTGGGAAACGCCTGCAGTTTGCAGACTCCACGGATTGGGCCCCACCTGGACCTTAGAGCCGAACCTGATTCCTTTCCCTCAGCTGAACGGAACCGGTGGTGAGAAGACGGGGATTTGGCTGTTGTTTCAGTGGATATCGATTTCCAGAATGCAAGGACGGGGGAAACATAATTTTTACAACTCTAAGGCAGTGTTTTCCTAAAAGAGCCACTTCCTCTGTTGATAGCTTAAGGATGCTTCTAAAAAGGCAATTGAGCGGCTACGCTTCTAGGAGCCTGTCAGATCTACGGTGTCACCCACACCGAGGTTTAAAAAGCACAAAACAAACAAGTATGCAAAGCTCTCTGGGTTTTTGTAGTTTTAAAAAGGGACAGGGCTTTAAGTGCCCAGAAGCAGGCTGTGACTCCACTTCATCAAGGGGAGTGAGGCAGCGTGAGCATCTCTCAGAGCTCCCGGAGGGAGGGTTGTCTGGAAGAACTCAGCGGGCAGTTACTGAGAGAAAGATGCTGGTGCAGAGCAGAAGGCTGTCCCAAACCCACAGCTAGATTAACCTGTGTTCTTGGGTCAGTCTCTGTGGATGCTAGTTTTCTTGTCTGTGAGTGGACCTGGGCGTAAGTGAGAGTTTTAGTTTCTTTAAAAACACTAGCCGGGCGCGGTGGTGCACGCCTTAAATCCCAGCACTCGGGAGGCAGAGGCAAGCAGATTTCTGAGTTCGAGGCCAGCCTGGTCTACAAAGTGAGTTCCAGGACAGCCAGGACTACACAGAGAAACCCTGTCTCAAACAAACAAACAAACAAACCCACAGAGGTGATATGTGAATATATTTTTGGTCTAGTTTGTGGAATACGGGGCTGCTTCAGATTCTCCACAGCGGCTATGATTTGTCTCGTGCTCTGGCAAGGGTGTGATTTTTACCAGCTGGAAATAATTTATGTTTGGAATTTTGGGGATTCTTTAGAAGGACATAAGTGCCAGAGCCCCCAGAGAGAAGTGTGGGCTGCTGCTTCACCCTGCTGCTGGCTGCAGGCTGCAGGCTGCTGCTTCACCCTGCTGCTGGCTGCTGGCTGTGGGCTGCTGCTTCACCCTGCTGCTGGCTGCAGGCTGCAGGCTGCACTATGCTGACTAGGAAGATTGGACTTGCTCCGAGAAACTTTGACACCCCTAATCAGCAGGAAGTAGTCTAATGATATCAACACCCTCTTTCCCTTTAACCTTCTTTCTCTCCTACCTAGTTATGGGGGTTTGGAAGGGTGGGGAAGGGTGGACAGTAGAAGGGTAGAACCCATCAAGCAGCCATAAGTACCATTATACCTGTGGAACCGTATTATAATAAACTCCCCTCACGGGCCACTTTACCTGCGTGCCTGTGTGCATCTCTCTATATGTACATGTGCATATGTTTGTGCCTTTTAAAAACCTCCCTCAACCAGGCATAAGTGGTAAACACTTGGGAGGTGAAGTTACAAGATTAGGAGTTAAAGGTTATGCTCAGTTAAGTCAGCCTGAGATACCTGACTTTGGTTTGTTTGTTTTTTAAAAAAAGAAATATCAGAACACAAAGCAGCCAAGAATCTTCCCTTCAAAGCAGCTGCCTTGCCCCCCAACAAACCCCAATAAATACCACTACTCAGCTCTAGCAGTTTGTTGGTAGATCATTCAGTGAGTTAACTGCTTAATCTGAGGTCAGAGCCCAAGCACTAACATAAAAATATCAGGTAGGGTGACACATGCCTATAATCTCAGCTATGGGGAGTCAGAGGCAGGGGGATCCTAGGAGTTTGCTGGTCTTTCAGTCCAGCCTAGTCAGCAAGTTCCAGGTTCAGTGAGAGATTTTTATCTCAAAAGGAAAAAGGAAAAAGCAATGGAGATGGGTATTTAGTGTTGACCTCTGGCCTCCATACACAGACATATGCATGTGTGCATGCACCCCCAATACATGCACACATATGAACATGCATGTACACATACCTACACATACATAATACACAAAAAGAATAAGAATTCAATGTTGGTATCTCTTTATATTTGAAATGTACACAGTCATACTAAGTGACCTGTGACTCCAGCAGATGATCTTCCAAGAGGGTGGGGATTTAAGTTGGTAGGACCTCTGCGATGCATATGGAGACTCAGCGGTCGGTCCCGTTTGTTGTCCTGCCCTCCCACAGGCCTGTTGTTCAGCGGCTCTCTGGAGCTGGCTCAGAGTTGAAGTAGCCCAGAGCTGAAGGAGGCCTCCAGACGTCCTGAAGCTGCAGCTGCAGCCTGCCTTGGCACCACCCCTGGGAAGGGGATCTCTGTGGCTACCACCCTCTGTGAGTCCCTCTGCTAGCGACAGCTCTGTAATATTCTGCCATGGCTGTCTAGACTTGGAGCACATGTGTGAACTTCTTTGGTTGCCTAGTCTTGGACTTGGGCATCTTTCCACTTATCTGTGGTTAGAGGATGTTGTAATATTCAGACTTTTAGACACAGCCTTTCCTTACTGAACAACTTTCTGGAGTAGATTGCTCAACAGAGCCATTGGCCTTTCTGCTGCCACTTTCTCTCCTTGCCTGTCTCTCTCCCTCTTCCTGCCTCTCACACTGCTTTCATTCCCTTCCTTCTACCCTCCTTCCCTCCCTTCGCCTTTCATTTCTTCTTATCTCGAAAAATATGCCACACATAAGAGACCTATCAGAATACCCAGTAGTTAGTATTGATTAACAATCAAGCACAACCACCTAAGTGTGTAAAGGAAACCACTATCCAATTTTTAAAAATTATTTTATTTTTGAGATTATACTATAATTACATCACTTCCCCCTCCCGTTCCTGCCTCCAAGGTCTTCCATAGCCCCGCCCCCATACCACCTGATTTTTATGAAAAGCACATTCTGTCTTAGAAAGGGAATTTATTTCTTTATGTGCAGGAGTGTTAGGCTTGTGTGTACGTATGCACAATACGTACATGCCTGGTGCCCACAGAGGCCAGAAGAGGGTGTCAGGTTCCCCGAAACTTGAGTTATAGATTGTTGTCACGGTCACTTGGGTTCTGGGACTCTAATCCGGATCCTCTTCAAGATTAGCTCTTAACTACTTAGCCATCTCTCCAGCCCCAACACATCCTGCTTTTTAAATTTTATTTTCCCACTTATGTATACATATCAAACAGCATAACTAGTGTCACCTATTCATGAAATTTACACAAATGAGCACATCTTGCCTCTTCTCCCTTTTTGATGTTTTCTTAGCTCCTCTTGTCCTTTATATAACAAGTGGTGTGTTAATCTGAACAAACGCTTTTGATGTTAGCAAAAGTGAAAACTACGGTGGAAGGATATAAAAATCCTTAAAAGTGAGCCAAACACTTTTAAGGATTTTGACATGTCACAGCAAATGAGCATCTGGGAAAGTGACCATTGTTGGTGGCCATGAGATGATTATGACAAGATTATGGCAAGGTATTGACTGTATATGTACTGTATGTAGTTTTCATAATAATTTCTCAAAATATTATATATATATATATATATATATATATATATATATATATATATATATTCCATATTAGATCCCAGTGATTGGGGTGGGTAGAAGTGCAGAACCTTCTGGGAGGTTGACTGCATTTCCCTCAGTGTGAGGTACCTGCTATGAACTACCTCGTGTTTCCCTGAATGCACACAGTCTGGAATTAATTGGTATTTGGAGGTGAGGCCTTTGTGAAGAAATTAGCGGAGGTCCCGAGTAAGGGGGGCTTTCCTTGTGAATTTAGTGGCTTTATTTTAAGATGAGAGAAATGTCTGTTTTTACCACTGAGGACACGGTGAGAAGGCAGCCACCTGTAATCCAGGAAGAAGATGCATGCTGAGAGCTTCCTCAACCAGCTTGCTTCTGGACTTCTGTCCTTCATGAGCACGGGAAGCAGTAGTCTGTCATTTAAGCTACCCTCCCTGTCCCTGAGATTTTGTAGAGCAGCTCATAAAGTGGCTCCGATTTAGAAAACAGTTGCCTATAAAGTATCCTGTAAAGAAGATCTACATACAATGAGAAGGAAAGCAAAGTGCATGTATGAAAAGGTCCTTTTTACTGGGGTGGGGGTGAGTGGGTGGGTAGGATGGTGCACACTTTTGGTCCCAGCACTTAGGAGGCAGAGGCAGAGGCAGAGGCAGAGGCAGAGGCAGAGGCAGAGGCAGAGGCAGAGGCAGAGGCAGAGGCAGAGGCAGAGGCAGAGGCAGAGGCAGAGGCAGAGGCAGAGGCAGAGGCAGAGGCAGAGGCAGATCTCTGAGTTTGAGGCCAGCCTGGGCTACAAAGTTAGTTCCAAGATAACCAGGAGTGCAGAGAAATCCTGTATTGAAAAACAAGTAAGCAAGCAAGTAAACAAAGAAACACCAAAAAAGCTATGAACTTTTACAACTGAAGCAGATTGTGTATATAAGTGATTTGCACAAGCATTTCAAAATAATGACCATGTTTTGTGTTTATTATACAAACAAGCATTTCAAAATAATGATCTTGAAGCTTGCTAGCGTCTTTTGCGATGCTCAGGAGCCAGGAATGAAGCTATTTACAATTAAACTGATATCATAAGAAAATAGTATTGGGTGTTGTAAGCTTCACTTTGATTTCCTCAGATGGAGGGATGTGATGAGAGCAGTACTCAGGACACTGCTTGGGCTGAGCCCAGACTGTTTCTTCCTCTGTTCTAACTATCCCTAGGCCTAGGCCTGGAAGCCTCTGTACTATCTAATCTTCTAAGCTGACTGATTCAATCTGGCTTCTCTCGGCTTCTCACTGAATTGTTCTGCCTGGCCTCATACTAATTTGGGGAGTATGTTCTAATCTTCTGGCTCCTTCTCACTCTCTGGCTCCTTCTGTCATCACCTTGTCTAGGTTGTTCTCTCTGCTTTGTAAAACTGTCCCAGTAAAACTGCCACACCTTTGTCTCCCTGAGATGCTCTCAAGTGGCCTCTTTTTCCTGCTCCATTCTCATGTGAGTTGGGTGTATCCTATCTCTGAGTCATTCTGTCAGGTGTTTCTCTGGTTCATCATTTTGCCTCTCAATTACACATCACTTTCAAACAGGGCTGCTTCCTCTTACACACTAACTTTACCCTCACTGTTTGGGATTGAAGGTATATACTAATGGTGTGTCTGTATTCCAGCCAGAGAGATTAAAGGTGTGTCATTCCTCTGGATCACACAGTCGTAGAAGGTCTTTGGATGTGATCCCTTCCCAGAGTGGCTGTGTTAAAATTCCTCTAAAGGGTGTCATGACTCTTGTCTGTAAGGCCAGTACTTGAGAACTGAGGCAGATGGATGGCTAATGAGTTCAAGGCTAGGCTGGTCCACAAAGCAAACTCCAGGTCAACTTGGGCTATAAGAGTGAGACTCTGCCTCAAAAACAAATAAGCAAGTAAGCAAGCAGTCAAACAAACATTAAAAAAAAAATCCAGTGGAAAGAATGTGTAAAGTTAGCTGGAGTCCAGGCTCCAGATGGAGTGAAATCATATGAAGTTTCCTCTCTGTAAACACCAGCCCTCAGGTACAAAGAAACTATCAATGCGGAACTAACATCAGACATAAACTAACATCAGGGATTAAACTAAAACCCAAACTTGAAATCCAAGTGGTAGATTCAGGCCACAGCGACTATGATTGAGTATAAGCAGAAAGACCAGTGACTCTCAAAATAGAAAATGAGATCTATGAACATCAAAACTGCTTGGGCCTCCATGAATGTCCAAGCTGACTGCAACCTCTACCACATGCGGGTCAGCTGCTGTCTGCTTCTTAAGTAATCGGAACACTCCGCACAGAAGAAGGAACCTGAGGGTAGGCATTGTGTCGTGTTAAGGAAACACTAAAATCATTAACTACTAATGAATAATGGGGCAGTTAAACTGAGAGAAGGTATACAATAAATTTTACAGCCTGGATGTTTGTGCATTCTGTCCTTCACTGCCCTAACAAATATTTGGCCACCGCACTCCATACACAAAGTGCTTGTGCCGAGTCCTGAAGTAGTCTTAGGAGCATGCACATCTTGATCCAATATTGTGATTGCTTTTTTCTGTGACAATATCTCTACCTTTCAACCCTTGCATCTCCCCTAACACCTAACCCTTATCTTTGAGAAACTTTAAACTTGTGGAGTGTTGGTTCTCAGAGAATAGGATCCTAATATCTAGTCAAGGTCCACGAGACAGTTTTCGTAAGTGTGAGATATGATTCTCAGTTCAGCCTGGGAACAAATGTTTCTGTCACTGTCTAATAGCTAGTGTCCATGACCTTTAAATGCAAAACAAAGCAAGGAAAGCCATTGAGGCGAACCAGAATCCAATGACTTCCCTTTGTCTTTCCTCTACCTGTATTTCAGTTACATTTATTTTTGTAACACAGTAACAGTTTCTCATTGATAGTGGTGATATAGAATTTTTATTTTAAATCAACTAAAGTTAAGTCCTGGCCAATGAATCAGATGAAAGCAAATATTAAACACACAGTAAGGCAAGTAGTGGCTGTACATGGAAGCAGAGGGTGAATGCAGAAGGCAGACGAATGAAGATTTGGGAGGCTCACACAGGAGAATAAGACAAGCACACACACCTTCCCTTATAAGCTTGGTAGTTCATCTAGAAGATGCTGAAGGAGTCTGGATGCTGGCTGCCTCTCTTTCTATAGGAATTCTGGAGGGCTCCCTAGAGGAGGTTTTTCTATGCAGAGGCTGGCATTGAAGCATAAGGCCTTCCAACTAGAAAGGTTAATGAAGAAAGCATGTGATGAAGTTGACCAGGAGCCTCTGACTTGAGAAAGAGTTTCTGACATGCTCATTCTTAAGACCTACATCCTTGGAGTTAAGGAGTCAGTGGGTGGCGGAGGGGAGCATCCCAGCCTCAGTTCCAGCAGGTCTTGGACCCTTAAATCTAAAAGGTTAGTTTAGAGCTGCAGGGCTGGCAGAAGGCCCTGGACATAGACACTCTGCAAATGGTCTTGTACTGGTGGGACAGCTGGGTGACTTCCTGTACCCTCTGCTTTTGGCTGTGATTAGTGGTGGGCTGTTTCATCAGGTTTCTGTATGCTTATGTGGCCCAGGAGATTCACCTGCGTATTTGCTACTATTAGGTGGCATTTCCGTGGGAGCCATTGGGAGGAGAATGTGTGGATGTAGGAGGCTTGCATCTCTACGTTCTCTACAGAAGCCTGGCACTCGGCTAGGCATTCACTGTTCCCTGGAGGACACTGGGAAATGAGGATGCTAAAATTCTGCTGGACCTGGCTATTTATGGGCAGCATTAGTACCACATTTCCCAGCTTCCTGAAATTTCCATCCTTCTCTAGTGGGAAATTATAAGGCCTAGCATCTGTAAATTGCTTTGAGAGTAGGCCATGGATGTGCAAGTAGGTGGCATTGTCTGCCTGGCACTGACAGAAAGACCCAGTGCGGGGGGGGGGGTGTGTTGGTGGTTGGTGTGGGGGGTGCTTCCTGGTAAATAAAGTTTTTTTTTTCAAATTAGCAATAACCATGGGATTAAAGTAAATGTGAGCCCCAAATACAATGTGCATATTCAGCACTTTGCTTTAAGCTACCAGATGGATAACGCTGTTTGGGAATTACAGCGTGGGTTGTTTTTGAGGATATAAGATTGCTGACCCAGGCAGGGACAGTGGACAAGCTGTGGGCACATTTGCAACTACTGAGCACACATTTCTAAAGGTTTCCAAAGAGGACATAAGTAAGCAATCTACTTCCTGAGTGATGTGGGATTCTCACAAGTGCCATCAACCACCAAACTCCTGGCTAACATGGCTGGCAAGTCCAGCTGTTTGCAGAAACAGTCATTTAAGCCAAAGCATTCCGAATAGCACCATGTCTCTCGGGTTTCTCTGTAACATGGCATCCCTAGCAGAAAGGCCACATTTGAGAGATAGGTACCCTGGGATTTCTGACCTGGTGATACCAGTAAAGATTTGACAAATATGTAAAGACGTAATGTTGGCATTGTTGTAGACAGAACCAAAAGTGCGAGGAGCCAGAGCTTCTGGAAGAGTGTTGGCCACATGAATCAGGAAATTCATTCCCGTCAGCAGAAGAGGGGTCCCGTCTTTGTCGGTGACAGATGTTCCCTCTGTGTTGTGACTGCCGGCTGTTAGGCACAATGCTAAGTGTTATATATTAAATCTGCATTCTCCAGACAGAGTTCAGGTGTTGACAGAGAAGAAGCACTTGTATTATTCTCCATAATGAGCATGAAGCAATGAAACAAACCAAGGCTAAGGTCCACTGGTCAGAGGAGATAGAGTGGAGTGGGAGTGAAATAGCCACTGTTAAAATAATAATAGGAAAGCTAATCCAGATGAGGCCAGATGCTTGTCGCACAAATCAGAACATACCGAAGTGCCATAAGTTCCCACTTTCTTATGTCGCACCCACACTTCATCATATCAGCTTGATCCTGAAATACGTAACATAGTGGACATTGGCTGGAGGTGACAAACAAAATATTTTCCCAAGAAACCCTAGGGGCTTTAGGTGTTCTTTGACTTGGAACTTGACCCATGGCTTTAAAATGCAGGTGGTTTCCAAAACTCTAAGTGGGGCATGAGCCTGCAGTAGAGAATTTCCAGCAGAAGAAGCTGAGTCCTAACAATGAAATGTGGCACAAAAATAGACATTAACAAGGCAGAGAGAAAGAAACAGCTCCTCATATCAACAAAGCATTCTGTGCTCTAGAAATGGAAGTGGCAGGACCTGTACTTGGGCTGAAAGGTTGCTCTTTGGAGGTAAGCGGGACTACATGTAATGTCGTGATGAAGAAGAGAGGTTTGCTGGTTGAGGGTGCATCAGCCAAAAAATGCATACCGTATTCAGAACTGAAAATTTGTCCAGCTTTTTGGGCGTGTCACTAAGGCAAGATGTGAGCAAAGAAGGAGTTGATACAGAATTCCATGATACAGTTGATACAAAGAAGGAGTTGATACAGAATACAGTGTCTGGGAATTCAGACACTGAGGTAGAAGATGAAGGGAGGAGAGGACTAACTAGAGAACCACAAAGATAGAACAGGACTGTGGGCTGAACACTTGATTTATTTTCTTTTATTATCATCTAAAAGAAATCAAAAGGTGTGTTTAATTAACTGACAAGAGAGAAGAAAGCTGGTCCAAGAAAGGCAGGTGAATTTTGTGGAGAAAGATTTAGAAGCTAGAGGCATGCTCTTGATGTTGAATCTATGATTGGAGCTGTAGTCACAGGAACTCCAGGGGTCTTCCAGATGCTTCCTTTGAGGTTGTGGTCAACTGTGGCCTCAATGTCGCACTTGTGCTGAGTTACTCTCTACTGTGGCCACAATGTAACACTAGTTACCCTCTGTACCAAACAGTCATTGGCACAGGTTCCTTTCAGTGTGCATGGCAATTGGTCACATCATGGATCCAGATCCATGGTGATCTTTAGTGCCACTTGATACTTTTGTCCCAACTTCTCAATTTCAGCCATTACACAATCAGTTTCCCAAGGGAAACGTGTTTGGCATACAGACAGTTCATCACTGACTGCACTAAGTCCAGCTTGGCATTAATGGAAAAGTTGATGAAGTTGGTATCCACAAGGATGTGGTAAGGAGGAGCCAGTTGTGTATTATCCTGGAGGAGTAAGCAGGAAGGACGTCGGGGGACTTGTCTTTCCTTCAGAACATTAGGATCTTTCTTTTCTTTCTTTTTAGGCTTTAATCTATCTTCCTTTGTAAGTCTCTCATCTCTGAGACTGTGTTGGTTTCATAGCCGCATATTTCCTTGTTTTCTTTTGCTTCCCATGTCCATATTGCACCCCTGTTTCTTTACTTTTAATTATGTCTAAGTGTGTGTAGTGGTTTGAATGCAAATGGCCCTCATAGGTTTCAAAAGCCCAGTTCTTTTCCAGTTAGCTCCCCCTCTTTGTTTCTGTGCCTTGTGTGCTTGTGAATCAGACGTAAGCTCTCAGCCACTGTGCTAGTGCTGTGTCTGCCTGTCTGATGTCATGTTCTCTGCCATGATGGTCATGGACTCCAACCTGGAACTGTGAGCCCCAAATTGAATGCTTTCTTTTACAAGTTGCCTTGGTCATGATGTTTTGTCATGGCAACAGAAAAATAACTAAGACTCTGTGTGTGTGTGTTTGTGTGTGTGTGTGTGTGTGTGTGTGTGTGTGCACATGAGACTAGGTACTACTGAGGCTACAAGAGGGCAGCAGCTTGCCTTGGAGTTGGAGTCACAGGCAATTGTGAGCCACTCAACATGGGTGCTGGGCACTGAACTAGGATCCTCTGCAAGAACAGCATGAGTTCTTAACCACTGAGCCATCTCTCCAGCTTTTTTTTTTTAAGATTTTTTTTTATTAGATATTTTCTTCATTTACATTTCAAATGCTATCCCCTTTCCTAGATTCCTCTCTGAAAATCCCCTATACCCTCCTCTACTGGCTAGTTTTGTGTCAACTTAACACAGCTGGAGTTATCACAGAGAAAGGAGCTTCAGTTGAGGAAATGCCTCCATGAGAGCCAACTGTAAGGCATTTTCTCAATTAGTGATCAAGGGGGAAAGGCCCTTGTGGGTGGGGCCATCTCTGGGCTGGTAGTCTTGGGTTCTATAAGAGAGCAGGCTGAGCAAGCCAGGGGAGGCAAGCCAGTAAAGAACATCCCTACATGGCTTCTGCATCAGCTCCTGCTTTCTGACCTGCCTGAGTTCCAGTCCTGACTTCCTTGGTGATGAACAGCAGTATGGAAGTGAAGCCGAATAAACCCTTTCCTTCCCAACTTGCTTCTTGGTCATGATGTTTGTGCAGGAATAGAAACCCTGACTAAGACACCCTCCCCCTTCCCCCTGTTCCCCAACCCATCCACTCCTACTTCCTGGCCCTGGAATTCCCCTATACTGGGGCATAGAATCTTTGCAAGACCAAGGGCCTCTCCTCCCATTGATGGCTGACTAGGCCATCCTCTGCTACATATGCAGCTAGAGACATGAGCTCTGGGGGTACTGGTTAGTTATATTGTTGTTCCTCCTATAGGGCTGCAGACCCCTTTAGCTCCTTGGGTACTTTCTCTAGCTCCTTCATTATCTCTCCAGCTTCTGAATAGTTACTTTCTCCCATCCTCTCCTCTCTTGCAATTTCTGGCCTGTGATATCAAGACAGAGTATGCATGGGGTTGTACATTCCACTTTACTTACCAATGTTTCATAGGAATTGGACATATAAGCCTGGGGTCCCCTATGGAGGTCTGCTGCTGCAAAGTGATTTATCAGTAAGTTTCAAGGGCTAACTCTGCCCTGAATAGAGTTTGCCTTTGTGTGCAGTTCAGGGCATACCCAGAATGCCTTTCTTTGTAGGTAAGCAGTGTAACCATGCCTGTGATTGTAAATAAATGCTGCGATAACTTCCCCTTTCTCCTACGTATGCGTGCAAAGCAGCCACCTCTATCGATACACATGGGAAGATGAGAAGGATAGAATTGTTCTGAGAATCTGCAAATGTTGTTTTGCATATCTTGGTATCAAGGACCTCATGCTGTTGTACAGGTTGGGTCTTGTACCCCAAGTCCAGGGTAGAAAGCAAATGGCTCTGAAATCCAACTGCTTCTCTCTGTGTGAGGCTTTAGGGGAGCTGTGAGAGAGACGGGGGTGGGGGGGAGAGGGAAGGAGGGAGGGAGGGAGAGAGGGAGAAAGAGAGGGGAGAGAATGAGCTCCCTTTTAACTCCATAAGGCCATGCAAGGGATTAGAAAGTGCCTGAAACCATCAGTGATCATTTCCGGAGCACTCACCTGCTTGGCTTCCTTCACTTGCTCCCTTCCTCCCTGGAGAGCAGAGGTCTTCCTTGCTCTTTTCTGAGTGGGTGAAGAATCACTGTTGACTAACTAGCCTGAGATCTGTTCTTACCCAGTTTCTCCTAGTCCTCCTGTGTGAAGACTTTTCTTTTTCTTATTTTTGAAAAAAAATTTATTAGATATTTTCTTTATTTACATTTCAAATGTTATTCCCTTTCCTGATTTCCCCTCTGAAAACCCCCTATACCACCCCCCTCCTCCTGCTACTATGAAGCCTCTACCCACCCACCCATCTACCCACTCACCCACTCCTGCTTCCCTGTCCTGACATTCCCCTACACTGGGGCATTGTGCCTTCACAGGACCAAGGGCTTCTTCTTCCATTGATATCCCACAAAACCATCCTTTGCTACATATGTAGCTGGGGCCATGGGTCGCTCCATGTGTACTCTTTGGTTGGTGGTTTAGTTCCTAGGAGTTTTGGTTGGTCCATATTGTTGTTCCTCCTATAGGGCTGCAAACCCCTTCAGATCCTTCAGTCCTTTCTCTAACTCCTCCATTGCGGACCCCATGCTCAGTCCAATGGTTGGCTGTGAGCATCCATCTCTGTATTTGTCAGGCTTTGGCAGAGCCTCTCAGGAGACATCTATATCAGGCTCCTGTCAGCAAGCACTTCTTGGCATCCACAATAGTATCTGGGTTTGATGTCTGCATGTGGGATGGATCCCCAGGTGGGGGCAGTCTCTGGATGGCCTTTCCTTCAGTCTCTGCTCCACACTTTGTCTCAATATTTTCGCCCTTGATTATTTTGTTCTCTCTTCCAAGAAGGACTGAAGCACCCACACTTTGGTCTTCCTTCTCGAGCTTCACGTGGCCTATGAATTGTATCTTGGGTATTCCAAGCTTTTAGGCTATTATCCACTTATCAATGAGTGCATAATATGTGTGTTCTTCTGTGACTGGGTTACCTCACTCAGGATGATATTTTCTAGTTCCATCCATTTGCCTGCAAATTTAATTGTTTTTAGTAGATGAGTAGTATTTCATTGTGTAAATGTACCACATTTTTCCTTATCTATTCATCTGTTAAGGGACATCTGGGTTCTTTCCAGCTTCTGGCTATTATAAATAAGGCTGCTATGAATATAGTGAAGCATATGTCCTTGTTATATGTTGGAGCATCTTTTGGGTATATGCTCAGGAGTGGTATAGCTGGGTCCTCAGGTAGTACTATATCCAATTTTTTGAGGAACTATCAGACTGATTTCCAGAGCGGTTGTACCAGCTTGCAATCCCACCAGCAATGGAGGAGTGTTCCTCTTTATTCACATCCTTGCCAGCATCTGCTGTCATCTGAGTTTTTGATCTTAGCCATTCTGCCTGGTGTGAGGTAGAATCTCAGGGTTGTTTTGATTTGCATTTCCCTGATGACTTCAAGGATGTTGAATATTTCTTTAGGTGCTTCATTTTTCTCTTTCCTTGTGTTGGCTCATTACTTGTTTTTAAAACATTATTAGATAATGAACTAAAGTCTAACTCTCCAAGATTTTACAGGTTCTCAAATGTTGGGATTGGAATATACAGAGTCATATCCTCTGAGTGATGGCAGCCAGGTATGGGAGGAGGTCCAAGACATCCACAGGGCCACCTCTGTGCAGGTCCTTGGAAGCCAGGTATCTAAGCACCTGTAGCCAGGGGACAGAAGGCTGGGTCTAGGAGGAGATCCTACAGACTGAATGGGAGGCACACTACACAGTCGGATGACAACCTTCCCCCATATAGTGGGTTTACAACTCACGGATTATGTGGTGCTGTGGAGGAAAGTCCAGGGGAAGTGAAATGATCTTCAAAATGCCTCAAGACTGCTTACAGCAGAGGTTACTGGAACAGCATCATCTACTCTGGTTGGAGATGCTTCAAACGAAGCTGTGGGAAGAGGTGATGGAGGCAGAACTACTGTGTCCAGGCAGAAGTTTCTCTAGGACATCTTTCCCACTTCCTAGACCAGAATCAGCATTGCAAGGTGTGTTGAAAAAGAGTGGGTACCTCAGAGCCACGAAGGTCTCTCCCCTGGAGGTTCCTGTGTGTAGGCCACTGAGCATGGACTTAATGTTAGGCTATGGTATTCATTTGCCTTCTAGGAACCAGTAATTCCATTCCACATCTGAGTTTTCTGTGTTCACACAGTTAAAGACGTAGTCTACTTTCTATACAACGTAAACTGTTTATAGGGGCACCCAATAAACCAGATGATAAGTACATATTTCATATGGATTTGCCTGACATTATGGTTCTCTTTGTTGGACATAAAGCAGCGGACAAAGAAACCACATGAGTGAACCTTGGGACGAAATTCTTTTCTTGCATCTATATGCTCAAACTGTCAATCTTGTAAGAAGCTTTCCTTTTTGTTTCCCTAAAACTTTTTATTTATTCTTTGTGAGTTTCCCATCATGCACCCCAGTCCCACTCATCTCCCTGTCCCCTCATATCCACCCTTCGTCTTTGCAACCCTGCCCCCAAATAAAATACATACGTACATACATACATACATACATACATACATACATACATACATGCAACAACATAGCATAGAAAACACATTGTGGAAGCTGTATGTAGTATGTCACAATGTGTCCCACAGTATATCCCTCTATCCACACATCTTCACTTGCATGTAATTCATTGCAATGGGTCATTGGTCTGGTTTGGGGTCTCTGGCTTCTGTGACACTGTCAATATTGCACCCTCATTGGGACTCCTCCATCATTATCCTGTTGTTGCGCTGTGTCATGGAGATCCTGCAGCTTTGTAACAGCAGGACTGGCCCTTTCACTCATGACAACCATTCACTGATGATATAGATCTTAGGGTGGGCCAACTCAGGGCTCTGGATCTGGGCCTGGGTGGTCATCGAGCTGGTCAGCACACCAGTTCTTCTTTATCTGCATCACCAGGGCGAACTCTCCAGCACTGCTCCAGTGAGGACACCCAGTGCCACCATCGGCAGGAGGCAGGGTCAGCTCTCCTGCTCCCATGCCCTCAGGCCGGCTTGCCTGCACCCGCGCCTCCAGAACCAGCTCCACTGCGCTGCCCAGTCATGGTACTGTCCCCACTCTCCCAAGTGCTCCAACCTGTGAGGGGCTGGGCCAGCTCTCCTGCTCTCATGCCCTCTGGTCTCACCCATGTCTTTGCCATCAGGGCCAGCTCCACTATGTTGTCCAGACAAGGTGCAGGTCCAGCTTCCCTGGCTACTTTAGGTGGTGATGCCCCAGGAGGAGGGCATCATCTCCACACCCATGCCACCTGTACTGGCTAGGTTTGTGTCAACTTGACACAGCTGGAGTTACCACAGAGAAAGGAGCT